>JANIJG010015192.1:3401-32612 GCA_024611175.1 Megaceryle torquata | reverse complement strand
AATTTACTTGATATGGAAATTGTAAGTCTATAAAATGTGAAACATTACAATACTATCTTTGAAAACCAAGGCCATTCAAATCCTCTCTATAAGCACAAGTAGAACCAGTGAAGATCCTCTATGTGAAGTATACGGGTATCTCAGCTGGGACTTCTGAATGTCCACCTCTCCCCTCGGGCACCTGAGTTGTATTAAAACCCCCCATGTGCACATAAAAATATGATCCATTCTGCTTTTACTCAAGTCAACAAGTAATTTGCATAAAGAACACACAGAGAGAAATTATATTTTTCATGGCAGAAGCATAAGGCAGGTTAGAGCCTGTTACAATCAATCAGAAAACACAGAAGAGAGAAAAATATGATTTTGGTCTTACAGACATCTTTATACAGTTCTTTACCAGATTTAAATATCTTTTCTCATTCCCAGTGTAACTTAATTTCTTCACTTTCCTAATTTTTCCATTCTTTGCTGATAATCAGCCCTCTATTGCTAAGTGAAAGCCTCATTCCCAAACAAAATGCCTTAAACTCAATCGATAAAAGTAAGTTTTATAGAACATTTGAATTAATGAGGCACTGATAAAAATTCAGTGCTTTCACTTTACATGCAAATGGGCTCTAATATGCTGTACTCAAGGTACAATCCTTATGGCACTAACAAGAAGTAGTGGGCTGAATACTAAATGGTCACACTGTACATTTGGGTGGTAGCTACCACCTTCAACATCTGACTGTCAGAATTATTCCAAATAGCTGAGCATGTCTTCTGAAAACTAGGTAAATATAGAGTTTCCCAGCAAAACTGATCTTCAAGTTCTGTTTACTATTTACTGCTTAATAAGCTTTAGTAGTGATAGCAACAAATACAGCTACAAAATGTCCTCTGGTACTTAAAACTGTAAGTTATATATATCTGCAAAGAACAGAGGACAGAATTTTTGCTCCCCAAATTACGCCTTGGAAATGTGAGTAACAGCACATAAATACAGCTACTTTACTTGAGTACATCACAACAGCCCTGCAGACAAAAATGGCCTTGCTCACAGAAACTTTCACCTAATGGTTCTCTAGCAAGGCTTGTGCATAGGTTTTCACATGTTCATCCTCAGATTAATATCCAATGTTTTTGCCTTAATGCTTCATTTACCATTCAGGTATGGCCTTGATCCTGGCTGCAGTGGGCTTGCTGCCAAGAAAGTAGTCAGACTTTAAACGTTTAAACAGACCTTTAAACTTTAAACCTTAAAACTTTAACTTAAAAAAACCTTTAACTTAAACTTTAAACCTTTAAACCTTAAAACCTTAAAAAGACCTTTAAACTTTAAACAGACCAAGTGTCTTTAAACGTTTGAAGCCCAAACCCAAATGCAGATCTCTGCCTGCCTTTTGACATGTGCTATTATACAAGAGTAGTGTGAAATACTAATATTAATTGACAAGAAAAAATAGCTTAACTAGAATAATTCATTTTAGGAAACACCTTTCATCAGAGCAGAATCACCTGTGAACCCTGCTTATCAAGACCATTTACCCTACAGGCCATTTCCTATTAATAAGAGATATACATAATTGAGATTTAATGGGAATCATGGCAATGCTATTCAAAAGATGCTTTTGCCCCTAGTTGTTTTAGCATTTAGGAACATAGATCTGTCAAAATCTTCAGTTTAATAGTCACCGGTGGAATAAATATTTTTAAATTCTTTTTTTTTGTCCTCTGGTTAGATGGAAATAGAAGCAGGATGATGGCTGTGCACATTTTAGCTGTACTTGCAGTCTTTTGATCTTACATTTTGGTTCAGGTTTTTGATCTTTGATGCCCACATCTGTTTTCTTGCCTGACTGCTTGTTAACAGCAGCACCCAGAACAGTTGTTCTTGCTGGAGGAATTCACCAAGAGCTAATGCAGCATGTCCATTTCTAATTTTCCTACCTCGATCCTACCCTTTCACAGCTCACACTGCACTGAGCACGTTGCCAGAATTGGCCTTTCAAAACCAAGCACCAGTATCACTGAGAGGGTGGTTCTGAGAGAGCCATACTCTCGGTAGCACTGGGAGCCTGGCTAATCTCAGTCTACTAACATCTGCAACTGCTACTGTAAAAGGTAAAATAATCTATTTTCCAAATAGGTGAGAAAAGGAAGACAAGTGTTAGACAAAAAATTCTGTGACACTGCTGCTCTTCAGAGAAAAGCATGAATAGGAGTGTTAGAGATATTTAGACACCAAAAGTACAGCTTTTTCAAGTACGAACAGATGAACTCGAAATCAAAATAATCTTGTGAGTCATAAAAAGCTAAATTTTCAAAACTTTTTCTTTGTTTTTACTGCCCTTCTGTGAAAACTCCACCCTCTTCTCTCTTAATCTTGCTAAAAAAATATATTCTGGCTTTCTTCCAGGGACCCTTTGGCCTTCAGTGACTGAAGGAGAAGGAAAAGATAGAGGAATGGGAAAGACCACAAAAAGGATGACTCCTGGACTTGGCATATCAGCCCTTGCTATCAACACAGCACCTGCTAGAACTGCTAATCCATGTGTCAGACCACATCCTGCCTCCTGCTCTCTCCCTCAGGTGACAAGTATCTTTATCTGCACAATTTTACAGCCATCTGTTAATTGGGAGACCAACACCACCCTGCGCTCCCATTAGAGCCTCCACCTGGGTATTTAAGGCCAAAGGATAATTAAGATGCCATTTGAAAGACACACCCAAAACAAGATGGGTATGAGAAGGGTGAGCCGTTCTGAGGTCAATTCCCACAAACAGCACTAATGATCTTGTGAATAATGAATTAGGGAAGAGGAGCAGGTGGTGCAGGAGAACCAGGAGTCAGTGTGAATACAGTCAGTCTAGCTGCCAAATTAAAAACAATAAAACCAAATTAACCAGTGGCTTAAAAGGGCATGTTCTGCTTAAATGACAATGCTGACAGATCTTAATATCAAAAGTTGCATCTAATAATTGCCTTGTGTAAAATAAATCTTTTTTCACATTTTAGTGGCTGAAATATCATCATAAAGGTCCCAAAAGTAAAAAAAAAAAAGGAATTAGTATTGGCAACTGCCAAATTCTTGTTAACTCTGGTGAACAACTGATTGTATCACACAAATATCAGAGAACTAAGAAAATACAGACTTGGCTAAATCTGCCAGGGGGACAGTCTTTCCCATCAGATGACAATAAACTTGGGTCTATTGCAGAGGAAGTACCCTCTGGAACAAACCAGGAGCACTTGCACTATTAATTTCCTCAGTCAAGATATCCTAAAAACTAAGAACTGGGAAAGGGAGGTAGGTGGTAGTTGGTGTTTTTCTCAAAACTTCAGTTAAGGAAGGCACCTGTATTCAAGTTTAAACATATTTAAATATGTCACTTGCCTAAATGGAATTCTGGGATTAATGCCTATTGGGCTGTGTGCTATCACTACATACTGTGACTTTAAGCCATAAACCACAGAAAACAGCAGTGACAATGAGTACAGCTCTGTAGAAGCTCCCCGATTACTGGTGCCTTACAGCCATATTTTGTTGTTGTTGTTTTTGGTTGCTTGTTTGGGTTTTGTTTGGTTGGATTTTTTGTTTTTGTTTCTGTCTGAGCAGCACTGTCGCAGGAATTATAAGATATTCGCCTTTTGTACTCAAAAAAATGTTGTTTTTAAAAAAGGCAGAAGGTGGCCTTTTGCTTACTCTGGAGCCTTCTGGGAAGCCAGGAAACATGAGCAAGAGTTTCCTTGTTTCTTCAGTGCTGGGTTCACTGAGAAGCTCAGAGCAGTGAAGAGGGCAATAGCTTATAGCAAAGCTTTATCTTCTCTCCTTTGTCACCACTTTGAAAAACTCAGCATTTCTGATTTGCATTTTCCATTTCCAAATGCAAAAATGTATCTGCATGGTACAAGACCAACTCTGTGAGCCAAGTAAGAAGTTTCTTTAAATGAGGCAAGGTAAACAGTTTTTATTGTCCATTCAGCTCTTATCCCTCGGGGCTAAACTATACTAATGCCTCTCTGTACATGGCTCTGCTTCTCATTTTAGCAATTTGCTTATCTTTAGACACTTTATTAAGCTTACTGTTGGAAATCCAGAATTTTAGAACTCAGAAGATGCAATCATTTATTATCTTCGATATCATCCACTAATCCAAGACATAACTCTCATCTGCTTGCAGGCTAGTCTAATACCACTCCATCACAGTCTATCTAGGTGAGTCTTATTTCTACTCTTACTGCAGTCAGAAGAACTGTACCTGTGCTGTACATAATGCCTTTTTTTTTCATTAAGAATAAAAAATAAGATGGCGTAGAAGATGTAGATGCAGAGAATTAAACCAGGGAGAATTACTGTAAGGAGTTTGTGCTCTCCCTCACTGTACCTTGGAGATTATGGTTGAGGTTTGAAGCTTCAAGAAATATATATGGAAGTGTCATATGTTTGACACTCTTCCCTTCTGGAAGGAAGATACAAAGCACATTTGTCATAACCCATTATGAAAAGAACCTAATTCAACTGATGTGATAGAATGCAAATTGTTTTAAGTGGCCACAGTCTCCATGGGGTGTAGGAATGGCACTGCAGGGAGCTGATTACTGAGGCTTCTTGTACACAGCGCATAGTGCCCAGGAGAGCTCTGCTAAGGGGGGGTTTTCTACCCTGTCAGGTGCTGTGTTGAGCTGGCTTTTGAGTTAACATAAATTATTCATGTCCCTTTTATCAGTTGTTACCCTTACTTTGTCCTCTGATTTTGGCTCCGGCAGCCAAATTCCCTGGTGCCTTTTAAGTATAAATGATAAAGTGATATTTGAGGCACATTTGTGTTATTTGACTTTTGCTAACAACTTCATGTATTTTAGCACTTTAATATTAATTCATCCTAGGGTTAAATTACAGGAATTATGATAGTTGTTGTAGCATCACAAAGAATACTTTAAATTCTTTCTGCTCCATTGGAGTTCTGAAATTGTTTCAACATTTTCAAATCCCAAGAGTTATTTTTAAGCTACAATGGAATTGTTCAGTGGCTTCCTTCTGCCTTTTCTTTAGCTTTTCATTTTGTAATAATATTCTTTACTAAGTAATGCCCTGATGCATGTATATCCTATTGCAAAACATCTGAAAAAGAGTTCAATCTACTATTATAGTCATATCACAGAAAAAAATGTTTGGGATTTCCTCTGTAAAATGCATTATAAAAATTCTGTGCAAAAGAATTTCCTATCAACAGCTGAAAGGCTTTGAGCAAAAAAACCTCAAAGCTTTTGCATAAACAGCCCTCTTTAAAAAAAAAAAAAAAAGTGCTAATTTATACTACTTAATTAAATTTATAAGGCACAACATCTAAGTACAAAGGAACTGTTTTCCAGGCAACCAGAGTGTCCAGAATTCATTCGTCTTTGGACTTTCCCTGCCATGAAGGAATTAATTCAACATCAACAGAGCTGTGACACCTGTACTACCCGAGGATCTGTCCCCACAACCTTACAAGAAAATCTTCAACCCATGTAGCTGTATGTCAGTTATAGTTAAATATACGATTGTTTCTTCTTCTACAGATTTTAAATACCCAGAGAAAATATCTGTGGTATCCATTCATTCCTCTACTGCTTCCTAATCCTGCTACAACTGCATTGTAATGTTGGAGTGGTTAACTGAGCAACTACGGACTGTGAGGACAATATAATTAATAGGAGATGAAGAGATGTGAGAGTCCAGGAGTCCTACAAGAAAACCCAATAGTTGCATGAGACAGAGCCGCTGTGGTTAAGATTCATAAATCTTTCAAATTTAGGCCAAGACCTCAGTTCAAAGGAAAAGGTAATCCTGAAATTAGGGGCTTCATACCCTGAGCATTTTACCCCGCTGTTGCATCTGGTTGAAAGAGGTGCATTGGCACAAAGCATCTGCAGAAAAGGTGAGGGGGTGAGAAGCAAAACACAGAAAAAAACAGTTGTGCAGACCTTCGTTCCCTAAGACACCAAGCTTGAAATTGCCATCTCCAGTAAAACTGAATTAGACAGCTTTCTGTACGCTGTCTCAGAGCTCTTGACTGACAGGGTGGTGTTGGGAAAGCTTGACACAGCCAAACAGCTGAGAAGCACAGATTTCAAAGCAGAAAGTGGCAACTGGAGGTGTCAGGAGAGAAGAACAGAAGAAAGAAGCCAAGTGCTCAAGTCAGCAATGCACTCTCAAGAGAGAAGACTTTGGAGAAATTATCCATGGTTGATTTTTGGCAATAAAAGCAGTAAGTCCCACTGACTCTCCTGCTGGAGAACTGAATCTGTGGAGAAGCAGAAAGGTGAGAGGAAAAGCAACTAAAAAGGGAACTAAAAAGGACAACCTTTTTAGGCATCAGTCATGCTGAACAGCATCAACAAAGCAAAAAAACAAAAACCAAAATGAGACTGGAAGCCTTCTTATAGAAATAGAAGAGAACAAATGATCCCGTTTCTTCTGCTCTCAGCCTGCTGTATGGATTTCTCATATAACACTTGACACTAGAACAATAATGAATTTAGTGACTGGTTTTAATTTGTTTATCACTATATCAGCCCAGTCTGGATATATAAATAATACATCATAATGTTGAAATGGTTGCAGCATTTATTACAACATCATCATAAAATGCAATACAATTTTCTTCTGTGCAGTCAGTCAAGTGCAAACAGGTAAGTGTTCAACGACTACTTGAAAAGAGAATATGCAACCACAGGCAATATTACATAAGAAAATGAAACAGTCAGGAGTCATGTACCAGTGCTGGTTTCTGAAACAGTACAGCACTTGCTCTCCTGAGTTTCCTGGTGTTTACAGAATTGCCTGAGCAGTCACACTTTTCTTTCAGGGAGATCATACCAGGATTCAGGAATCGAGTGATCCTTCACCTTGGCCTCCCAGCAAGTCTGATGTTAGAGACATGCTCCTTACACATATCAGGGCCCTCACAAAAGGCAGCATTTTCTTTTCAAAACAAAATTGTCAGAACAAGCCTTAGGAAAACTACGCATTTTTATGCTCTTTGAACCTATGGAGATTTAGACCTTGTATCTCTGCTGCTCAGGAGACTGGCAAGATCTGCCCAATAAGTTAAAGTGTCTCCTACCTCTCATATGAAACTTGGCCAATGTGCAAGAAGGAATATGAGATTTATGGCTCCACAAGGAGCATACACAAATGATAATATAGCTCTATAGCCTATAGAGAGCACATGTGTCTATAGGGTGCAAGTACTCAACAGAGAGCAAAGGGGTGGAGTGGTTCTGATCTTTGCTCCTAAGTATGGTCATGTAGCCACTTCTGAAAATATTAAATAAAAATTGTTCTGAGAGCAAAGGCTGTAGGACATTACTGTAAACCCTTGCTTACAGCCTGTTTAGCCATCTTTTTTCTGTCCCCAGGTGAGTAAACCTCTTACTGCTTTCTAAAGGGTGGCCAGCTACAACAGGCCAACAGAGTGTGCACTTTTAAGAAAAAAAAAAAAATCAATAAACTTCTCCCTCCTCAGACAAATCCATAAGTAAATAAAAAAAGCCCCCAAAACAAACAACAAAAAAAAAACCCCACACCAAAACCAACCAACAACAACAACAACAAAAACCAACCAACCAAACAAACAAAAACAAACAAACAAACCAACCCCCCCACACAAAAAAGGCATGGAATTAATCATTATAGGAAGTGCAAAATTCCAGCCTTCTAAGACCAGATCTTAAAATACTGAAAAGGACAAAGAAATCCTTTCAGCCATAGTTTTTCTTATAATGCAGTGCTCAAAATACTGCCTTTGCCAGAAACTTGAGGAATGAAAGCTAAGTGGATAAAATGTCTCCTGAGTATATGTCAAAGTGTTTCTATCAGAACAGATGTCCTCCCTTTTCTATTACAAAGCAAACACACTCTTGCATGACTCAATTAATGCACAAACATGATAAACCTACTGGAAACAAAATAACTGTGTTTTTCCTTTTGTTTTTATGTATGCCAGCTAGCTGATCATTCTGACTGCAATGCTTTATTAATCAAAGATGAGGTGGTTGCCTTTCTCAACATCATTAAAATTTAATGTCTGCAGCTGCTGATCACCTAGCACCGTATCTTTGATGTTTTGCACTTTTTCTTCTATTCAACAATTCATTAGCTGTTTGCTTATGCTATTTCCCCAGGAAAGTTACGCATTAAGTTTTAACGTAATAAAAATACGTAAGTGTATACATGAAGAGTTTCTTGCCTTTGAGTGATCTTTCTTTGGTGGATATATTAAATTAAGACATTTTTACATCTACAGAGCTTTGTACACCAGAATTTCTCATATCACAGATCTACTCTTATCACTCTGGTAAAAATCTGCATGATATGTACTTCAAATTTAACACAATACAGATACAAGCAGTGATCACTAACATTGTCTTCTCATCTCATTGAATAATTCCAAAACATTCAGAGCTATTATTAAGGCTACAAACCAGAAGTTTTCCTAATGGAGAAATACTCCAATTTCTTTCAGAAAATAAGGTATTCTCAAAGGGTGGCTTTTAAAGGCATCTCAGGAATGTATGTACCAGTGCTCTAGGACCAAATACAGCTCTTAACTGCAGTGTTGTAGAATTCTACCCATACACTCTTCAGTGGAAATTCCTATCACTTCCACATCAAATATATCCTAAAACTTCCCCACAAAACCTATCTGAATTTTAAGACCAAATCTAAGGGGTTTTGCCTTTTATTACTTTTTCTAAATTAATTGGGAGGGAGGATAACAAGCTTTTGTAAAGCTGCCACATCTAAATAATGATCACTGAAATCCCATTTACAAAAATGTACAAGCAAAAGTGTTTAGAATACATGAAAAAAAAATTTAGAACCTGCCTTTTATGCCATATCATCAGTAGTATGGTATTAGCACAGATTGACTGTATAACACCTGCAGTACCAAAAGAAATAAGAGCAATAATTATCTCCCCCAACACAAGCAGGCGGAGCTCCTTTTGCCCAGGCTCAAGAGGCAGATGTGTTGAGTAATGTACTATTTCAACATAGCTGCTGTGCAAGGTGAATTTAAATTCCACCGAATTGTCATTTTTTGAAAACAGTTAATGATTTTCTAACACTGTTGAAGATGTGATGAAGGTGATTCTACTGCTCTGGTCTGGTGAGACCTCACCTGGAATACTGCATCCAGCTCTGGATCCCTCAGAACAGGAAGGACATGGACCTGATGGAGCAGGTCCAGAGGAGGGCCATGAAGATGATCAAGGGGCTGGAGCACCTCTCCTATGAGGACAAGCTGAGGGAGTTCAGCCTGCAGAAGAGAAGGCTCTGGGGAGACCTAATAGTCACCTTCCAGTACCTGAAGGGAGCTTATAAAAAGACTGGAGAGTGCCTGTTAGTGAAAGGACTGTAGTGAAAGGACAAGGAACAATGGTTTTAAGTTAGAAAGGAGTGGACTTAAATTAGAAATAAGGAGGAAGTTCTTTACCACAAGAGTGGTGGAGCACTGGAGCAGGTCACCCACGGAGGTGGTTGCGAGCCCATCCTTGGAGACATTCAAGGTTGGGCTTGACAAAGGCTCTGAGCAACCTGCTTTAGTTGAGGGGGGTTGGATTAGATGACCTCTAGAGGTCCCTTCCAACCCAGACATTTCTATGTTTCTATGATACCATGAATATGTCACCCTTTGTTACATATTTATGGAGCAACAATCTCTTCTTTGGTTTATACCAATATTCAAACCTGCACATGTAGACATGTGTAGTTCTAGAAAGCGTAGGGGACCACTGATATCTCCAATGCTATGGTTAAAAAGTAATCTGTCTACATCAGCTTTGGACAAGTAGAACTTTCAGAAGAACCATGCTGGTGCAGAAACCCAGCTCTGAAAGCAAAACATAGTAATTCTTTTTCCATCTGTGTGGCCCCAGAAAGTCTATCTTCCCATTCTTTTTCTTCTAAAAAGAACACGTTTTCTTCAAATTGTCACTGTCTCAGTCTCTGCCTTAAAACTTAGCCACTTGTACCTGTATGAATAGAGCAGGCTTTGCTCAGAGTTAAAACATCTTTTAGAATGACAAGTTAACTCATACTTCTAAGAAAAATTATTTTCCAAGAAAAGCCATTAAAACTGAAGCAACATTGTTTACCAAGTACAACCAGTGAGTTCTTTCCCTATGGGAAAGAACTGGTACACTGGATAAAATAATCAAACGCTAACCAGATGGTAGTCCTTGCTTTCTTCCTGTGCCCTTCAGGATATTTGACAAAATAACTATTATTCCTTCTGAAAGGTTGCTGAAGGTACAGTTAAAAGCCAGCTAGGACTATTCTCAAAAGCTGTCCAGGAATAATCCTATTTACATCTAGTATCTGAATATGTATAGACCTTAAATTAATTTGCTGTCCATATAGTTTGGTGAGGGTTTTCAGTTCCTCTGTTTTAGGGGCCACACGTGCCTCTGAATCACCTAACAAGGGCACTGTGTTCCATTCAACATCAAGTGCTGCCTACTAGGCATTACATGGACTCCTTACAAAATATCCTTCTTTCTGAGTGAATTAAGAATTTCTTCTGTAATCAAAGACCATAATGCAAAATGGAAAGGAATCTCCTGGCCTTGGGGGTTCAGTGTGCTGCTCTCACAGAGAGTCTCAAAACAGCATTTTTGTCCTAAGGCTATCCCATTAAAAATTACAAGAAAGATCTTTAAATGCTAAAACATTTTCTGAACACTAAATCATTTTAATATAACTTAAATTGTTTCTGAGATTGCTATACTTTTTTTTTTTTTTTTTTTAATGTAAATCAACTTGTTAGTATCTGAGTGTTAAAGGCCAAGAACTCACAAGCAATTTAAGCTCTTAAATAACTTGAAAGGTTCCCCTATTAAATATTGAAAATATTGAAAAACTCTTCTAAAGCATAAAATTACAGATCTTGTCAATTAGGATGGTATAACTAACACACTCACTTTCCAAATTATTCTACTTCCTTTGTTCAGATTGTGTAATTTATTATGGAGCGAATAATTCATAGGTACTGTGAAACCTTGGCCAACACTGCCAAAATCACCTGTACACAACACACTATTTGAACTTTAAGCCACTTTGCTCTAGCTGTGTTCACTGTCCCAGCATCTAAGTTTTACTGGATGGCACAATCTCCTCAAACATGAAATCACCATAATTTGCACAAGAACCTGCCTCCACACTTATACAAAAAAATTAAGATATACAACACATACTAAAATCTATGAATGCTCTGAACTTCCAGAAGAAATTATAGCTATTTTGTCAAATATCTCGAAGACATGAGAAAATTCAATGTATTACTGGAAATCAGTGAGATACAGATAATAGAGATTTTGTGCCTTTTTTTTTTTTTTTTAAATGGGATGGTAACAGACACCTTGCAAATATGCCTTCATTTCCAGAAAAAGATTAAATACATGAGAAAAAAAACTAAACCCTAACCCTTTGAGTCTGGTTTCAGAAATTCACACTACCTTGAATTTAGCAGCTTAGGAGAAAACAGCCAACTCAAAGATATTCAACATTCCCTGTACCTCAATATTCCATGTAGTCCAGAAGAGAGATGAAAAAAAGGCAGAAAGGTGTTTGAGAATCTAGCATGGTAATCATAATAGCAATAACACCATGAGTTCCACTCCAAGTCAAAATAAATCTCAAATACATTACACGTTTCTGATTCCCGACTGTGTGAAGCAGGTTAGGTACTGATAGAGGAACAAAAGGCATATGACTAAAGGAATACAGATTCATTTCAGACAGTGGTCTGAAATATATAAGGGAGCTAAACTACATATCTGTTGCTGTCTGGTTGTATTAATAGCAGTTAATAGTGAGTTTAGGACTAATTTTTCTCATTTTTAACACTTTACACCCCAACAATGAAAAGCTGTAGCCAAAGTAACCCTGATGCCATTATTAGTGAAAACTGCTTGTATCCACTTAAAAAAAAACAAAAAAAAAACCAAAAAAAACCAAACCAAAGTGGTTTTAAACTGAAACATCAGCACTGAAATAACAAGGGCACAGGCAAGGTATTTGCTACTATGTTGTAAAAGCAAGTACGTCTAAGGACCAATTCAGCTTCAGTTGCCAATATAATGGGCAGGTTGTGACATTCTGTTCTGCTGCTAGCTTTTTTAGCCTTTTTTTTTTTTTTTTTTCTTTCTTTTTTAAACACTTCAGGCAGTTATGTCAAAGGACCAAAAGGCAAAGGACATCACCTGTGACATCTTAGCCCTTCTGGCATGACTAGTCCATCCCACAGCCATTTCAGTAGGAACAGTATTTGGTCCATAGTTTAGAAACTCTCTATGGAAAGCGCAAACTGTCTGTACCTTGACCCAAAATGTAGGAGAGGCAGTCATGACCGAGGTATAATCCCAAAGTGAGAACATCCTAAATTCATTGTAGCAGATCCAATATGGAACCTCTCAAAATCACCTGGTAATAACAGCATGGGTGAAGGTGAACAACAAAATTTCCTTCCCTGCAGTCCCCTTCAGTAGCAATACCTGCACATTTACTCACTTCATCACTGCAATCTTAACAGCACTATAACCCCAATTATATAGTGACAGCAGTATTAGATATTTATTAGACATGACATCCTCTACCCTCCTTCAACATGAGCATGCCCTACAGAGAAGATGCAGAGAAGACCCAGATATGTCAGTAAGCTACTATTATTCACACAACAGTCTTGTAACTTCGGTACTTTCTTAAACTGTGGAAAGATGTGAATTGGCAGCAACAGCTAATACCAATTTCCAAGTGGTCCCATGGGGGAAGACAGCTCAAGCTAGTGAGAGGCAGAAGTGCAGAGTCACTTTGCATCTTCCCCAGTGACACCAGTGAGCTGGCAAGAATAGGTTGGGACAATGATCTGTGCCTGGCATATCCAAAACATCAACAGATTGAACCCTATTTGTCAGTATTGCTGTAAAGACAGAGTTGCTTGTGGCTCCCATCCAAATTTAGTAAGGCTTTTTAACCAGCAAAATCCTAATCAAATAGCAAAGCCCAGGAACACCTGCAGTGATGCCCAGCACGGTACTGGCTTTTCCCTGCCTTTATTAAAGTGTTCCTGAGAAAATGCCCCGATTTCTTTTAAAACAGTTCTTTTGCATATTCCCTGCTGAAGCAAATGGTAGCTCTATAAATGCCACAAAAAAGCATTTAATTTAGATTTAATAGGGCAGTAAAAAAATCTATGGGTTCTAAAAGAACACTTACAGCAGTTTAATGAGTACATGGGATAAATCTGGGCAAGAAATATTCCAGCAAGACAACACGGTGCCTGGTTTGGAGTTCATTATTCTAGGAGTTATACTTGCTTAGCTTACATTTGTGATTAAATTTGCAATAAAAGTTGCCACCAACTAAACCTCAAAACCCTGTTTTCCAATGTGAATTATCAAGCACAAATGCAGAAAACCCACCAGCGCTTCATCATCTTGTGGACATTTACTGAAAATAAGCCCCTAGAAGCTCATGCACTTGTAACAGCCAACAACTTGTAACTTGCCTCTTGTTCGCCAAATTAATTTACAGTAGTTGCCCCATTGAGGATGTACTTTAATAATCAATCCAAACATGCAAAACCGACCAGTGTCTCTGCTTCTCCCTCTCAATCTTTTTTTTTTTTTTCCCCCCATAAAGCATTTTTCCTTTTTACTCATCTGCAGTAATCATCACTCTATGACAATTCCTGGCTTTTGTTCATGCTTTGACCTCTCTTCAATCCCCATTTTTTGATCCTGGAAGCTACTTCTGGGCCTAATCCTGCAGCTGCCAGCAACGCCTGCCCCCTTCTCTACAACAGAACTGAGCAAACAAGTGTAGTGGCAAAATTCTTCCTCATCTATGCAGACTAAAAAATAAAAATACTTCTGTCTAAATTGCCCACAGCCTCAATCAGTCAAGAAAAGAGAATAGATGGATCAGCACAAAAAGATGAAGTAGCCGTGTTAGACAAACCTCTTCACACTTAAATTACAACACACTGAATCTTGGGGATGGCTGCTGTCATTATCTGCTTAGAGCCAGCTGATGCTACTTTTCCTACATGTATTGGATCCTGTTCTCTATGTAGCTCCATTGACTCCAAATCAGTGTGAGCAATAATTGGGCTTTAAGCACCTAATGGCCTCTTGTGCTGGATTCTCCCAAGAACCATCTGTGATTGCTTTGCTTCATTAGAACAAGCATTTGAGATTGTGCTGTTTAAGGTGAGAGTCCTCAGTGGGCACAGGACTGATTTTGCACTCCTGTTTTTCTCCAGTAGGAAAGACACTTGCCTTGTGGCTCCTTCCACAAAGCTTAGCACAGCATTGCCACCACAGTCAGCCAGTGGCATGCTCAGACCTCAGGGCTACACGGGACACAAGTGGCAGTTCAGGGCTTGCTTTCTCTGTGCAATTGCTTGAAAAATCACATTCAGGACTGACCTCAAACATTTCTGTGAACGAGTTGACTTCTTTCCTATCACTTTAAGTGGGTCCTCTCTTAAGATTGCACTTCAAAATTCTTGTATTAAATTGTGTTTGCTAATACAGCTAATAAATGTATTAAAGGAATAATTATTAGGGAAGATGGGTTTTGAAATATATACCTTTCTGTTCGGCTGTTGTGTCTAGGAAGTTCGATTAGCAGCACCTACTTCAGAGAGATTGGGGAAGGTGTATTTATAATTAATTTATGTCCTGTATTTTAAGGTACTCCAAGGAAAGTCACTGTAACTGCACAGCATTACTATTACTAGCATGTTTTTGCACTGCCCTGCTTCTTCTCTTTACTTTTCCTCCATTTTCAGGGAAATTATAATATTTTAGAAAGAACAAATGCTAATTGGATGAAACCTCAGGAAAGAAAATACTCAGACTTGAAAATTATTAGTTTTTTATGATTGAGTATGTTTATTTCAGGCAGCAGTACATGCAAACTAGCAGAAAATAAGAATATAAAAATATATAGGATGTCTACCACAGAATGGTTCCTTGCAGGAAGAGGAACAATAAATATTTAATAAAAATGCAAATATAAAGACACCTGAGGAGCAACTTCTGCCATAATTTCACAGGGAGAGACCAAGTGCAGCTGGGTTAACTAACACCCTGAACTTCATTCAAGAGCTGGGCCTTCAGCAATTCATTTCCCTTCACCTAGAAAGGATTGAGCTGAATTATTTATGTTTTGGAAATCTTTGGCAGTCTGTATTCATCACTCTGACACAGGAGATACAGTTGCTGCATATTGTTCCAGCTGGTGTTGCTTGACAATCTCTCCTCACACATGAAACGCAACAGCAGAATGGAGCTGAATTATCTCCTTGTCCCCATCTGGGAGCAGGCAGGAGTGTGCCTGCAGAAAGCAGAGCCTGGTGCAGAGGAGGTGGTATAAGGACAGAAAATTGGGTTGTTGTTTAGACTCTGGGCAGCAACTGTTGAGGAGCGGTGTCCAACAGTGGATGAAAGGACCTAAAGACTATTTATGGTATGTTGTTTTCTTATCTCTTGGATGTCTTTCAATACATATGATCCAAAAGAATGAGTTCTTTGTAATAATTAAATACTGAAACCTATTTAACTGTTCGTATCATTGAGCAGCTGACAGGAAGCCATAAATCATTTTACTATCCACTTTCTTAGTATAATGATTTTTTTTTTTCCTTCTTTTAGACCTGTTGTTTAGACCAGTAGAGAAACTTTGCTTACAGAAATTGTTCATGAAGCACTGGTTGTGATTTGTACTGGGCTTGTAGATGATGCCCAGTTTTCCTGGGCTGCAGGCAGCATCTTTATTTTTAGAAATTAAGGTTAATCAAATGTAATTTTGTAGGCAAAGCTAAAGCCATTAGCCTGTGGTCAGACCTGCTCATGAACACAGATTTAAAACAAAAAGCATGACTTAAACACACCTGGCTGGGAGTGCTGCAAGCTGCCTGTCAGTGCTCCAACTGCTCAGCTGTGTCAGTGCTGTGAGGAACAAAGGTGTGCAGGGCTCATCCACATGTGCAAAGCTAGTACAGGGTGCACTCAGGATGTTACTTTGTTTTTTCCCCAGGAATACCTTGGAAAAAAATCTGGGATGAAGTTAAAACTCCAAAAATTTTTGACATCTCTGCCAAAGCACTGCATCTCTAAAGTACAACATGGAAGTCCAACATATTTACATACACCTACCAAAACTCCTTCAGTAATATTTGAAATAAGGTAGCTACAAGACAAAAGACATTTATATTGGGATTTGATGTTGCTTTCCCTATTTATCCTCAGTTCCTCCCTCTGCCATGGAAATAGGAAGTGCCCAAACTTGTAAATGAAATGATCTCACCTGAGTAAGGTGCTTGACAGTGACAGTAACACTGTGCCACAGCCCAAACATGTCAGCTTGTGAGATTTCACAGGAGACAGAGAACTTACCCATTTTCACCACCAAGAGTGGGGCTTTTGTAGTACTTTTTTTTTTTTTCTTTGAAAAGTAACACAAATGACAAAAGTAATTTTCTGTGTGTGCCTTGGAAAGAAAAGGTGACTTCTCTGTAAGCTCTGCAAACTCAGTCTGACACCTGAAAGCAAAGCTGTGATATTTCTGGCTGTTATACCACTGAAAGCAATAAAAATGTAGCATCTTAGACTATGCTGGATTGCCACAAGGTCAAACTTAGGCCTGAGGAGACTGATGTCCTTGGACATCCTCCACCAGAAGAGCATGTCTGGCCATCTGCAGAGGGAGAAAGAAGGAAAATTTCCAAGAAGGAAATCAGGCTCTGTGTTGTCCCTTTCTCTAAGTCTTCTGCTGACAAAGCAACCCACTGATACTGACTGCAGAGAGAAAGTTCCACATCTGAGCCTCTGAACAAGTTTCCACTTGGGAAATTGTTAAATTGTCTGGTGAACTGTTAAATGCTGGGGCCTGAGCAACGCCAGAGACCACACTCTTTGCTCAAGACTGCTTTTTCCAGGGGAATAGATGGAGAATGCTCACCTAAACAGAAGCTACAAAATGTGTATTTCATAATTTCTGTTTATTTGTGTGGCTTTTGGTATTATCTCCTATGTTCTATTTGAGCCTTGTCCCACAGGCAGCAGGCAGCTTCCTCATGGGAATTTCTGGGAAGACCACTGCTGTCTTGCTTATATTCAGGACTCAATAAGGAGTTTAATATACACAACATTGCTTCCTTCACCTTATCATATCATACAGAATCCCTGTTCAGTTTTGTTCCTGAAATGTGTTTTGGTGCAGGACCACAGATGGCCCCGTTTTTCTCTTCCCATATGTCATGATTTTCCCTTTGAGCATGCTCCTGTTGCAGGCCAGGATAAAATCTCCCATGTTTACAAGGGCTCTGTGACAGCAAAGGGTGAACCCCTCTACATCAGGGACAAAACACACTTGGGCCCTTCTGTATCTTGTGGTATTCTTGTTTGCCTGACATGAAAAGAGATGGTGAAACTCAGGATACAAGGCAAAAATGATATCTTCCCACTTTTCTGCTTCTCTCTCCTACTTCTGTTGGGGCAGTCCTGGGGAATGGCTTCACTTTTTTTATATGCTGTAAGAAAGCTGAGGCTGATCCATTAGCTATAAATTTCTGCAGTGCAAAGATACTTCAAGATCCCTATTTTCCTTCCTGGGCATGCCATAGCCTAGACACAGTGGTGGGACAGCAGCCAATAAAGCAATGCCAGGCACTCTTGCCAGTAAGAGTTTCTTTAGTTTTGAAAGTGCAAAGAAGGTGCAAAGACACAATAGTGCCATCAGAGGTGCATTTGCACTCAGCCTTCCTCTGTTAACATCCCCGCTTTAATAGCAACAGAAGTAAATTTTAATGGTCTGTCACTAAACGTCTGCATCTTATTTCTCTCATTCACTGCTCAATACATAATAATTTTTTCTGTCATGTACTTAAAGTTAAATGTTCTGAGGTGTATTCCAAAAACTTGTACCTGTAAGTAGTTTCCCACAAGGCAAAATTTTCTTTTGAGAATGATTTCGTAACAAGTTGAGTGAGCCAGCTGCTTCCCAACCAATTATTTATTCAGAGAAACTTCTGCTTGTGAGCAGACTGCAAAATCCTCAGGACTGTTTCTCACTTAGAATTATTCATGGATTTTCTCAGTGACAGATAGTTGGTCTGCAAAAGTGTGCACTTCAGAAATTTCCACCCAAAGAAAGCTCAGTCACTCAGGTATCTGGGAATGTGATGATTCATACAAGAAAAACAACACTGTGCTGCGCTTGTTATGCTGACACGATACAATACGCTGTCCTGTAAAAATACGTAAAGATGCTCAGATTCTAGGGAAAAAAGTTGTGGGTTTTTTTCTTAGTCAGCCCCTACCTGGGCAGCTTGGTCCTGTATTTCTCCAAGGGGAATGCCAGCAGATCTATTTTAAAGCAGCTCATATAGCCTGACACAGAACTATGTTATCCTTCAGGGACATAAACCTTTGTAATCAAACTGAATGGAAAGCCAAAATGCAAGAAACTCAGCCAGAACTGATACAAAGAAATCATAATCTTAAGTGTTTTTTCATCCCAAAGAAGGTATGCTTAAGAGAGGTTAGTGCCTGACATAAAAGGTGATACATCCTAAGGTCCTGCATCTGGCCTGGGCCAATCCGGGGCACAATTACAGATGGGGTACAGAGCAGGTTGAGAGTAGCCCTGAAGAAAAGAACTTGGGTGGGCTGGTTGATGAGAAGCTCAACATGAGCCAGCAGTGCACTCATGTGGCTCACAAGGCCAACTATATCCTAGGATGCACCAAGAGGAGCATAGCCAGAAGATCAAGAAAGGTGATTCTCCCTGTTTATTCTGCTCTTGTGAGACCCCACCTTGAATACTGCATCTAGTTCTGGCATTCCCACCATAAGAGGGACATAGATCTGTTGGAACAAGTACAAAGGAAGGCCACAAAGATGATCCAGGGTCTGGAGCACCTCTGCTATGAGGATAGGCTGAGGGAGCTGGGATTGTTCAGCCCGGAGAAGAGAAGACTCCGGGGGGTCCTTATAAACTGCCTTCCAATACCTGAAGGGATCCTACAGGAAGGCTGGAGAGGGACTCTTCACAAGAGTGTCCAGCAATAGGGTGAGGGGAAATGATTTTAAACTGAGACAAAATATGTTTAGATTGGATCTTTGGAAAAAGTTCTTCAGTACAAGGGTGGTGAGACTCTGGAATAGATCATTCAGAGGGGCTGTGGATGCCCCCTCCCTGCAAGGTGTTCAAGGCCAGGTTGGATGAGGTCTTGAGAAACCTAGTCTAGTTGAGAGGTGTCCCTGTCCATGGTGGGGAGGTTGGATTAGATGATCTCTAAGGTCCCTTCCAGCCTAAGCCATTCTATGATTTTGCAGTTAATCTAAACACACAGGGGCAGGATCCTGAATGCACATGCCTCATTGTGCTTACTGGAAAAAAACATGAAGGTTTCAAACTATCATGTTAAGGAACAAAAAATCAGATGGTAAGGACAGATAGAAAAGAAATTGTGGCTATGTACTGAACTTTAGCATCCTCAGTGAGTGAGAGGCAAGTTGCAGCTCATCAATTCTAAAGGTACCTATGGATGGAAATTTCCACTTAGCTAAGAAAAAGCAGCCTGTACCTCACATTTTCTTGAGCCTTGTCTAAATTAAAGCTGGCTTTTTTTTACAGAAAGCAATTAAGCCAAAATAGTCAAAATATTGTAAGAAATAAGTAGAATTCACTTATTAGAGGATGAGTTATCAAATATTCTACACGGCCGATACCCAAAATATCATAGGTGCATATAACCAGGAAAGAACTGGCACAATGTATGTTACATACATTTAAAAATAAATGAGGTGTTAAAAGATCCATCCTGTATATGATGCACATAACCAAAGATCTGCATGGATACTTTACGCACCCGTAACGTGAGCAGATCCTCCAAGTAAGACATCATGAGTTAAAAACCCACAATGTGTTGGTATCTTCTCATCAATGCTCCTCAAGGTTGGAAGACAGAGTACTTCAATTACTATATTTTTATTTATTAAAAAGTTTATGCCACAGGCTGATCAGTTTAAATACTGATATATGCTGTCCTTTTTTTTTTGTTGGTTTCCCCCTGATCCCAAACCCCCTGTATCTATTTGTTCTAAGAACTAGAGTCTTTGGATTCAGATAGTTAAGCCAAATACCCCAAAACAGAAGATACCTGACTCACATTTTTGTCTGCGGATGGTTATTAACTACCAAGAGGAAGACTGGATTTCTTCTCCAGAGGCCACCTCTGATTCAAGACCTGGTGCTGTCTTCAGACACATTGTCTTGTTAACCACAAACATGCATTACATTGTTCATTTCCTTAAAAAAAAAATACAGAAAGATCCTTATGCCAGTGAAGTTCACAGGATATCTGCCATATACTCCATTAAGGCAATTATACTTCTCTTATCCAGTATCATAAGGGGACCTGAGTAGTCACCATAAGCAATATTATCCTTGATATGATACCTCTTACACAAATTTATCCTGCAAATTTTTATTTCTCAGGAATAAACATTTTGAAGGGTTAGTTTTTATAAACTGTAATTTTACCAAGCTGTATATTTACACAGACATAATTTGCCAGTCCCTTTGTTCACTTGACAGCATCCAATTATCCCCTGAACTCCTTCACAGAACGCTTAATTTCCCACTTTGGCAATTCCTACTGTATTTCAGCTAACCTTTCTGTTAAGACTCTCTCCAATCTATTAATAGCTCTGGCCTTTAGGAGCTGTGGACCCACCGACAAATCCTACCAAGTCTTTTTGCTGTAGCATCAGGGCCTTCCTCCCAAGCTATCTTCCTCACCTGGTTTCCACTAGACCCCCATCTTTCCTAACTCAAGAAATTTTATTCTTCTCTGACTAATATTTTGTCATGCAGGCAAGATCTGATTAAGTCATATTTATTGCTGCCTAGTGCACTCTGTAAACCTCTACATTTTCCTTCCTACCAATTATAGGCTATAGTAATATATACCCTGTAACGATGCATTAACATTCAGTCTATTTTTATTTTGCATAAATGCTAGCACTGACTAGGAATCACTCTTGCTTCAGCATCAGAGAAGGAGGGAGAAAGAGGATGATTTTGCAATTAGTGATGCCCAACTATGCTCCTTCAGAAGATGACTTCAGCCACTGCAGAATCAGGCCAAGGATGAATGTTTTAAAAACCTCCCTGAATGTTCTTCAGTAACTTTTAAACAACTCTAAGTAGATCCAGTAAAATTTCCAAATATCTTAATTGTGTAAACCCTGAGAAAACAAGAAACATTTCAGATAGAGATCACTATTTTAAGAAAAAGATAAAATAAACCCCAAACAAACTACCTGGATTAGGATGGGGGAGATTTCACTGATTTGAGGCACCAAGAGGTTTTGA
Source organism: Megaceryle torquata (assembly GCA_024611175.1). Taxonomy (NCBI): domain Eukaryota; kingdom Metazoa; phylum Chordata; class Aves; order Coraciiformes; family Cerylidae; genus Megaceryle; species Megaceryle torquata. Next base: position 11,187 of record JANIJG010015192.1, on the reverse strand, counting down.
AATTGTCCTTCAAATATAACTTCACCTTTAAGTACTAATCCACTGTTAAAAATACACCTGGAATGTTTTCAGTCGCTTTTAAAAAAGCTTCACTCTAGCGTATCTAGTAGATAGCGCTTGTTTCAAACTGTCTGTGATTAAGTAACGGTCTATATGTTAAATGAGAGGTTACCCTCTAGTGGTCACAATGGTGGATCGAAAAGGACATAGCCAGGGCTGTTCTCTGTATATTAAATGCCGTCCCAAACGCAGGCATTTGCTCCTAATGCAAAGTTTTAATTTTCTTCTTGCACCTTTTTCATTTAATTTTTTTCCCCACTTGCTGCTTCCTCGCCTCCTGTGCGATTTCTTTTTTATTTCACAACATCCATACAGAAATTGAAACTATTACTTTGCTAAACAGGACAGCGAGTCACTTGAAAGCATCAAGGTGTGTGGAAAGAGCCTTTACAGCCAAAATGGAATAGTGTGTTTTTCAAATCTGATGCAAATTTTACCGAAACATCTGCATTTTGATTTTCACCAGTGCAGATAAACTAGTTAATTAGCAGGACGAACAAACACAAATCTGGCACACCAAGGGATTGCTCCTCTAGCTGTACTGCATCCAACAAAAGCCTAACATCCCTTCTGCTGTTGCTTCTGCTAACCTCCACACTATGAGAAAACAGACCCAAAGAGCCATCAGAAGAAGACAGAACTTCACTGCAAAAATGAGAGCTCAGCAGCAGCTGGGGATCTTCACTCAGAGTACTGTAGCTTCTGTTCAGCCAACAGCATTCAACCCCAAACTGCAAACTCTGCAGCTTTCAGCACTTTCCTTGCGTTAGGCTGTAGGTCAGCAATAGTACACCGGGGGCTCATAGTGCACAGAAAATACCATATACTCATCAGCATTTTTAAAAAATGCCTAAGGTTTTCTGAAAATAATTTTACACAGCAGGTGGCAGTAAGTTGTTCCACCCATTAATTTTAGTTGATAATTAAATTATTACTTTTAATATAATTAAACGTCAGTGACATGTGTTTAGTTCTGTTCTCAAATGATTTATCTTGTGAAAATCTTGTGATCGTCCTCATGAAGGTTCATTCCTTTCTGTTTCTACGTATGTATAAGAATGTAGAAGGACTGTTAACTGCTATTTTTGTTCTCTGCCATCCTGCAGATTTGTTGGTGTTTAATCAAAATGAGATTTCATTCTATACATTGCTACAGCATAGCAAGAAGTGGTACTTGGTAATCACAGACAAGACTTAACAGAGCAAATGAGAGAGGAATCCATCTCTGTTCTTCACCTTGTTCCATTTTTATTTTCTGCTCAGAGAGTGGAAATTAAAACTGACATGGTTTCTTTTGGGCAATAAAGACCAGAAATACTGTACACAGAAATTGAGATGGAAGTTTGCAAGGCAGTGTTGGTGTGCTCCTGAGAAAGGGTACCACGGTAAGGAAAAGGAAACCACTGGAGTAGCTGGGAGAATGAGAAGGATATTACTGAGGGTAACCCCTGCAGGCAACATACAAGATCAAATTCAGGCTGCCCACACACCCTCCAGCAAACACATAAAACCACATAATTTGGAAATTTTTGTTTTGTGAAGTTGGTCTGAAAAATGGGCTGGGAGCCATGAGAGTTTGGGATATTTTACATCCTGACCCATTTTCTCCTAGCACTTCAATGCTTTTGCTGCCAATACAAACTATCAACAAAAATATATTTGTTTTAACCTAAAGCTGTTTTTCAAACTCCTCAGTGTTTTCAGGTCAGCTGAATGAACTATGAGGTTTTGTGTGAAGTTTCATTTTTCTTACTTGTAACTAACTGATACAAAATACAAAGATGGTTACAGCAGGTGCAGAAATTGATGGACACCAGCCGTTGTCCAATAAAAGCTCTGTAACGTGGGGAAAAGACTGAAGAAACAAGTTTGGATAACATGTTTGGGTGTCAGTCTCAAGTAAATTGCAAAGTCCCATAATAAGTGTGATTCCTTTCACTTCTGACTGTTTGGGGAAAAGAAAGTTCAGAAGCTACCTGCTATTTGGGATCCTAAAATAGTTTGCCAGCAGAAAAATCAGATATTAATGATATTAGTGTTTTAATCTGATTTGTCTTCCACCTCTGCTAAGGATGCGTCTGCTGATATTGTAAGGGTACCTTATTTTATTGATCTGTGTCTTGGCCATGGAACAGAGTGAGCTTTCCACAGCCCTTTCTCAGGTTTACAGGTTATTTCAGAGGCAATGGCTTCAACCCCACGCTTTTGCTCATAGAGAATGGTACCAGTGCCCTTAAGGCTGACACAAGTGGGGAACTGCTTAACTGTGCTTCCTGATTCATGCTGGCTTTTTAACCTCTGCACATTTTCATCTGTGATTTAAGCCTTATTGGCACAATAATGTTCCCTTTGCCAGCACATCTCACTGTACATGTTCAGACTTTCCTTTTGATTATTTCCAGGTTTTCTGGCTTCTCTGAGACTATTTTCAATTCATATAATTGTTAGTATTCCCTGTTAATTCACAAAGAATATTGTTCTTTTTAGTTTTCTCAGTGCTACATAGATGTCCTTAAAATGCAGGGTATTTTAAAGAGAAGAAACATAATCTGCATGTCTATTATATACTTCTAATATACTTCTATTCCAGGGTTCTTCTAGAAAATCTCCTTACTGCCAGTCTCTCATAACCATGTGCAGTGAATAAAATGCAGGATAATTTTCTAATATAACAGCAATAAATATTTTAGTGGTAATTCCTTATTGTAGGTCTTAGTTATGTCTGTCATATCAGATTTTAGGTAAAGTCCATGAGTAGATGCTCTGGATAGCCAGGTTTTACAGTGCAAGCCAAGAAAATGTTATATGTAAACAGAGATATGGAAATTATTTATTACTGTCACTGGAAAATGTTACATAAACCTTTCTGCATTCTTCGTACCATCTAAGAACAAGTACAATTATCCTTTGCCTCATACCAAATGATCTCACATGGTAGATATGCTGAATTAATGGGCCTAAATAGACATTAATCACTGTGGAATTCCACAACTCCTTAACTTAAAGGTGGGTAAAATGTTTAAAAAGAAAAAGGGGAAGGGGGGAATGAAGAACAAGTGGAAAGTGTGATGTTATATAATTGAAATCAAAATTGCTAATACATATCTTCTTATAGCTCAACATTGGCAAGACTGGCAGAACCATCCTCTTTAAAAAAAAATAAAATATTTATACTTAATAATTCTCACTCATTCACGCTAAGTAGCTTGAAACAGTTCCCAGTACCCAGCACAGAGTTGTTGACAAAGCAGCTTCCAATCCTGTGAAAATGTTCTATTTCAGTAATGCGGCTTAACCGGTATTAATATACTTGTTATTCACTGAAAGGCATTAATCACCATAAAGACACTTGGTACTTATACAGGAGCAGTGTCTGTAATTCCATCGGAAATGCACTACATTTCACTATTCAACATTACAAAGCTAAAAGCTTCCCAAAATTTGTCTCATTACATATGAATGTCTGTCTTCTAGAGCTTTCTAACTCATCTGTATACATCTGGTTTGAGTTTAAGGCAAAGCTTAAGGAAATATTTTTTATTATGAAATGAGTAAAAGATTTTTTTTTTTAATATAGTACTATCCACCAATACAGTTATTTCTCTCTAGTTAAATGAAATGTTCAGCTTTTAATTAAGGAAAATCTCAGGGAAGATCCAATTTCTGTCAGCCAATGGCAGGCACACAGGTGAAAAAAATTATTAGGAGCTCTCTAACAAAAATCAAGGCATTTTGCAAGCATTAGACTGTGGCATTATACTTTATGCTCTAGAAATCTATGTTTGGTCAAAAGTGAAAGTAGACATGTATCCAGACAATGAATTGGGGCACAAGCTAAACTTGGATAAAAACCAGAGAATGGGATCCTTGTCTCAAAACAGTTCCTTGAAGGCCTCCTCCTATGTGCTAGAAGTTTCTTTGGCTTTGCTAAACCCACTGCTGGCCTCTGTTCACTTGAAAGCCACTAAAGGTTTCAGAGGACAACCTGCTGAGTTTCAACTTTAAACAAGGCCTTCTTCAATCTCCTATGAAAAACATTGTTTATACCTGACAAACCACCCAATTTTGGCTTAATCTTACCTAGGGAAGAGCATGTCTCTAGAGGAAGAGCAACATTTACAATTAATCTTTATTAAAACTCTTCACTGAAAAATACAGAAGGAAGATTGCACCTGAACCTATAATTGGTTACTGCCATTTTTTTTTCCCCTCCCCCCAAAAATATTTCTTTCAGAAATAGTTAATTCATTGTCATTTTCATTCTGTGCTCCATTTTCAGGTGTGTGGACAGCATAGCCAAACCCATAGCTTTCACCAAGGCACCAGCATCCCCCAAAAAAGCAAAAGGAGAATTTTGCACTGTGCCAGGGTGGCTCTTAGATGATCCACATGATGCACAGTTTGACACCTGAGGTCATGCATAGTAGAGGCTCTGTAAAATAACCTGCACAGGAGAAAACAAAGAAATGTCTGAAATGCTATCACTATTTAGCAGTTAGTACCTTTCTTGGGATTGGACAGAGACTGGACAGAGCTGTCTTCTCTTCCACACTATCACAGCTGGGTCTGTCAAAGTCTTCCACCTCACCTTTTTTTTTTTTTTTTTCTTTTGAAACTAAGCATTAGTTTCAAAACATTGCTACTAGCACCTCCCTTTTTACGGGTCAGCTCTGCGATAAAGCTACCATAAATTTAACATGAAGAAATGAAAGATTTTGCAACTCCCTACCCAGTTTAAGAGGTTTTGACTATTTTTTTTTTTTTCCACTTCTAAGGAAGATGCTTGAATGGTGTTGCATGAGATAAGAGGGAAGAGGAGACTCAGAGCTGGGAAATTCATTCCACCCTGTAAAAACAAAGCCAAAACAAACCATCCTCAAAATGTACAAAGAACAGAGTATATGGGCAAAAAGTTGCCAACCTAGTGATTAGGACATTCTCCTAGGAGGAGAATTTGTGTGTCTTTTATAGAAAGCCATTGTTGGATAAAGTAAACTAGTCCTTGGAGATGGCACTGAAAAATCAGTTTCCTGCCAGATGGTACAGAACGCACATGGGGCCTGTGGGAGCTCCCCCAGCCTTCAGAAGCAGCTCAGTGCCCCAAAGAAACCCGGAACACCAGAAAAGAGCACACAAGCACAGCTGGTACTTCTATGTTGGAACAGCACTTGAACTGGTCACGAAACGGCCTCTGTTGCTATTACAGATAGTTCTGATGCAAAATCAAAAGTCCAGATTGCCACATGTACCCCACAACCTTCAGAAAGATGAAAATAAAGATCTGATTTTTGGTTTTAATTTTATAGGACAGCACAAAACAAAGCACGAGGAGCCAAATAAATGCAAAGAGCATGGTGCCATGGTTACCAGTGACATTAGATCCCTGACTGAGCAAACTAGCTGCAGGAATGATTTCTGTATAAACAGAATTGCTCAGTTATGTTAGCTGCATGTCTATAAAATGTGATGCAACTGGTTTTCACAGATGCAGGATGCAGTTTGCATTTGCTCTGTCTTCGTGTAAACTCTTCAATAAATACTCTTTTGCTCTGCTCAGCAGTCATACTGCTTTCATACTGACTTCACCTATTACACCAGCTTTGCACTATCAGGAAGTGGACTGACATGGAGCTGGCTGAAATTTTCACTTGGTTCTCAAGTCCTCTCCCATATTGGTCCAGGCAAAATAAAATGTGCCAAAAAAGATTAATTTTTCCCTCTCTAATCGAAAGTATACATTTACCTTGCATGACATAGTAGAGACCAAACAAAGCACCAGGATTCTGGAAACCTGGGTGTCATTCCTGTCTCTAAAATTAAAAGCATAGCATGACACTGGTTGCAGTTTATCTGGTCTAACTGTGGGCCAAAAGCAGTGCTACCTTCTATGTCAGAGCAGGTTGCTGAGGGCTTGTCCAGATAAGTTTTGAATACTTCCAAGGATGGAGATTTCACAGCTGCTCTGGACCCCTGTTCAGTGTTTTACCAAGCTCACTAAAGCATTTTTCCTTTGGCTAGGTTTGTAAAATGAAGCAAGCCTTGGCATCTGGCTTTGCCTCTATTTTCACAACTGCAAAGTGGGAATAATATTGTAATCTTTCTTAATATGGTCAGAGATCTGCTGATAACAAGCATGGTAATAGTTACTATTTACAGGATTTAAACTGGAATCTAAGAAGAGCAACCATTTTAGATGTAAGCAGGCAAAAGCTACGTTGTTTGTTTTTTTTTCTAGAAGTAAGAGGAATTAATTGTATTCTCAGATTTGATTCCTATATCAGTGCAGCTTAAGCGCTTGCAGAGATAAGACGTCAGTTTGGACATTAGGGATTTTGCACCAGTAACATGATCTCAGAAATCTCAGGGATTGAACCATTCCCTCTTACGGGACGCAGGTTTCCTTCACCAAATATAGTAGCAAGTACTGTGATAATAGTTGAAAGACAAAAACTACCAAGAATGTTTGACAACCCAGCATCAAAGCAAATCCTCTGAGTCCAAGGTAGAGGCAAGACCCTGCTGTGAATCTTGTCTGGGATGCAGGATATGATATGATGTGAGAATGCAAACTAATCATGGTTACTTGAACGTTAAGCAGGACTATAAAACCTTGACTTAAGGCATCAATTTAACAGAGCAGCATAACTTCCAAAACCAGGACAAAGCGCTGAGGCCTGACTCTGACTCAACAAAAATTTCTACGGGACAAGCTGGAAAATACTTTCCTGAACAGGAAGCATTCATCTACTGCATGCTCCTGTTAAAACCAGACAACCTACACACCTGGGAATATCTGAGGGCCCACTTTCTTGGTGTGCGCAGAAATGTGGGGCATAAAAATACCTTGAGGATAGCAGAAAGTGCATTTGACAGGCTTATTAAGTTTATATCACAAGCAAAATCATTATATATCACACCCAAACAGCAGCACTGCTGCAAGTGCTTATTGACAGTTGCTAGCTACCTAGCTCTATAGCAACATGGATTTTATATTCATAAAATAAATTACTAAATTGGCCTTAATCCCTTCTTCATGCCAACACAGCACCACAAATTAAAGGAGCTACAGTCATCAACAGGTTATCACCTGCAAAGTGGTTGATTTCTTCCAGTCTCTGAAACAACAACAAAAATAGCATTTAATATGGAGTAACCCTCCCAAATCTTTCCATATAATTGCAAGGGTTTTTTCTTCTGAGTTTCTGCTTTAGAAAAGTAATCCTTGATAGTCTCAGATTAATCCAAATATAACTGATAAGTATTGCTTGGTATTTTTTTATAAATAGTGCTATTTCATATCTCACTTCACATCTCTTTATGATCCCTATCCCTTAAAAGCCTTTGATTGATGCTATGAAAGAATATCTGTAATCCCCATCTTCTCCTGTGCTAATTTCAGCCATTTCACTGTCAGATAGCCTCCATAGACAACATTTTCTCAAGCTGCAGATGCTGGTTACAAATTCTGGAAACAGTCAGGTTATGGTAACCTTTCCACTGACACCAGAACAGAGAATTTAACAATACTTCACTGTTCCCTTAGTACATATAAACACAAATTCTGTTCATTCCTGCCTTGCCTCATAGTCATAGCAAATAAGCCCTGCATGCCCAGTGTCCCGGGACAGCTGGATACAGCGCATGTTAGATTTACTGAATCTTTTTTTTTTACCAAACAATGTTTGTCCTGGTTTTGAAATTTTCTTCTGCTCTTTTCCACACCGGA
>JANIJG010015191.1:22267-34075 GCA_024611175.1 Megaceryle torquata | reverse complement strand
AGACTTCCCTCCTATCAATATAAAGGACCCTGTCAGCTTTAAGAATTTAAAAATGTACAAACCCCATGCCCTAACCCCCCCCCCCCCCCCAAAAAAAAAAAATCCACAAACAAAAAACCCACAAAAACTTGTACAAATATAATTTTTGGGGGGTAGGGTTTCCAGCTACAGTAATTATAAAAAGTTACAAAAAGTATAATTGTAAAAGTTACATGTAACAGCAGCAGTATATTTTTTTCATACAAAAGTGTAGCACTTAATTTCTAAATAGTCCCGTAAGTGAAAAGGTCAAGATTTAGAGCTACTTGTCTTCAAATAGTATAATACTATATTCAGTCTCAGTGCCACTCTTTCCACAGGAATTGAAAGTTGTATGTGTATCCTCATTGAGGGTTAACACTGAATTCCAGATGGGAAATGTGAAAATAGTATTGTCTACAGTAACTGCTTTTTTCTTCAATAAGATATAATTAACTTGTTAAAGCAAATATTTTCTTGCAGATACCTACCATAGGCAGTTCTTAAACACCTGTTCCCCGTAAATCCTTAGCTGACACCAGTCATTTAAGCTCACCTGCATACCCCAAGTTATTACCTGATGACTGTATGGCTTTACAACCTCTCTTATTTACTGATTTAAAAAAAAACAAAACAAAACAAACAAACCCAACAATTGACTGTAAAGCATGCATGAGTTAATAGGCATATCTGCTTTAGATTCCTGAAAATACCTACCCAGAAGGGCAGGTGAGGGACTTGCATGTTTTCATGTTGTTCAGGGTTGTTTTTTTGCTCATGGTGCCGTCAGTACCTAACCAAAATATGCTGTGATCCCATAAAGAAGTGATGGAATCTAGTAGGATGTGTAAGATTGTGTCCAGTCATATCTGCTGAAGTGTGTGCTGACTCTTGTCTTTTCAGAGACTGAAATCCAAGTGCATTTGGGCAAAGAGAAGGATGTCCACTATAGATACTGTACATAGATACAACTTGATGTCATCTTGCATGATGTATTATGCACAGAGAAACCTCAAGTTCATGGTCTTCAGTTTAGCAACTTCCTTAAATTCAGTATCCCAAATTGGGTTATATTAATTCCCCATAGTAACCATACATTGAAAGCAGCAAATTAAAAAAATAATAATAAAAAAAATAAATGTGCTTGAACATACTTCATTACCATCAAACATCACTATGGTGTCAGCATAATCACAAAATGTTTAAACGAGCAAAACAGAGATTCCAGAGATTAATTAATGAGAATGTTGGAAATTTAACATTAACTATGTGTGCCAAATTGATCAGGAGTCTGAACCCTATGTTCTCCTCTGTTTCTGTAAAATAGGAGTGTATGAGAGTCCTTAGCTCAATGTCTAATTTAGATGCCTAAAACAAGGCAGTTGTGAGTATCCTGGTTTTGCACTCCTGGGATCAGGAGTAATCATACCATTCCATTAAGATCATAAGATTACTACATGCATAATTATCTGGGGTGTTTTTGTTTGGTTTGGTTTTTGTTTTGTTTTGGGTTGTTTTTTCCTCAGACTGGGAAGGGATTTTGATAAATATATTCCATTTAAGTAAAAGCATGGTACTAAAGTTGCTGTCCAGCCCTCGAACTTTTCAGGCAAAATGTTGAGATTCTGGCATTAGGTAATGGTAACAGCACATTGAATTTTCTCTCTTCAGAATACTCCCTTCTTTGTCCTCAGTCACAAAAATATTCTAATTCTTTTCCTCATGCATTCCAGTTCAACACATCCCATTTATGATAAGCATATTCTAGGAATCAGATATGCTTAGAAATCTGAGATGGGGGAAGGATCCATGTCAGAACTCATACAGTCTTTTTAATATGTGGTACCAGGTATTCAGGGTCTCTTTGAGTAGCAGTTAAACTGATGAAGATGATGACATGAAGCACTGCTTGGCTCTGCCTGTATGATGGAAAGGAAGGTGGGAGAGGAGTGGTAGAAATTTGTTTGCATCTGTGTCCATATAAGAAATAGTTTCAGATGAATCCGGTCTGCTTATGAGCTCAAATCAGACAGAACAGATACATAGTTTTTATAGAACCGTGAACCAAAATATCATATAAATCCATGCTGTAGTTACTGAATATGCTGCATAGAAATATGAGGTTTATATCCTCATAGGAAATAGAGATGAGTCTACTTACAACATAAGGATTAAAGCTGGGAATTGACTTTTCTAGCTCAGGAGGTTTACTCATGATTTTTGAGTTTAAAGAGGATCAAGTCATGTTACATTATCATCTGTTTGGTAAATAAGATCTTTTTAAGCATACAGGACTTTAGGGAAGTCTGTCTTCCTTATGCATGTCTGCATCTTGTACATTTTTCTGCATTAGTGAAGTAATGCAAAAGTAAAATCTATGCAGTGTACAATTGCAAGAGTTTCGATCATAGAACAATTGGTATATTCTGTGGAAACACTGCAAAACTTCTTTATAGTGCAAAGAGAGAATACAGAGGGGCAGTATCCACTTGCTTTTTAAAGAGTTTATCTTCTCCAGGAGCAGTGATACTGAGTTCCCTGTCACTTGGGTACTTTACATATTTCACTTAGAGCAGTGAATGCTTTTTGAAAACAAGCCCAGTTATGTTTGAAAATCACAAAAATGTGGCAATTAAAAACCTATCAAAAAGCAGGAAATTATCAGTTTCTTAAAAACCAAACCAAAACAAAAACCAACTGAATAGAACATCTTACCTCTTTATGATGTCCTTTTTTTCATAAGATGGTCAAAAATTATAAGGCATGTTCTGAATTCCTTTTGAACTGCTTTCCAGGAACAGTGGCTGTATTGCTTATCTTTTAGGAAATGGGTGATTCTTTGAAAGTACTTTTTCATGCTGAATATAGCAGTTCTTAGGATCCACGTTTGAAAGCTGTTTCTTGCTTCTGATCGCTCTTCTGATAAACATATTTCTAATTCTTCAATTTGCTGATGAATTCCATTTTTGAATTTATCAATCATGCTTGTATTCCAAGCACCAACAGGAATGTTTTTGCTAAATAGTTGGAAAATCTGCTGGAGAAACTCATAGGTGATCATTGTCACATTCTTCTCTGGGACCTTGGTAATCTCCATGGGGAATCTGAAATCTGTTGTTTCACCGAAACATTGCTGAGAAAAATAGCCACCCATTTTGCGCAAAAGGTTCATGTTCTGGTAGTTTGCTTTGATTCCTTGAAAAAGGCAAACTGGATGTGAGATTTTGATGTACAGTGCTAGTGTAATGCAAACTTTGAGTAAACCTCTCTGAACCAAGGTAGTCATGCTGATGAATTAGCCAGCACTGTTTTCCTTGACTTTTTGCAGATTGTTTTAAGCTTGCAGTTTCTTGGTTGTCTTGTCTGTGCTCACATACTTTTTTCATGTTTCTGAATTTATTGTCTTTGTGTGACATGCTGGGTATTAGTCATTTTGTAGGAATTGCATTTTAATCAGCTGTGATCCTGCCAAGGTTTACTGTTTATTTCAGTTTCAAACAGTTGCAAAGGTTTGCTCATTTCTGCTTGGACTGTATTTTAAAAAGAGTGAGTGAGCCAATCTGGTCAGTCAAAAGACACAGACAGATTAGCAGGTTAGAATGTGGTGAGGGCATTTAATCTTCTCATATGATTACTATAACAGGTGGTCTTGCTTTATGCTGAGAAATTTAACTTTTAAACTTAATCTGCCAAAGACAGTGAAAAAGAATCACGTCCCCAGCTAATAGATATGCAAAGATGTACTCTGTGCAAGATGTAATTTTACTGATATAAAAGCAATTGTATTTTTTGTTTTGTTTGAGGAGTGGCTTAAATTTTATTAGCAAAATAACCTTATTGTTGACAGAAGCATTGATTCAATAGGGGTATATGTGGCTATGACTGTGTTGGCAAAAAAAAAAGAAGTGTATACAACTCTGAAGACAGATGCCTTTTTCTCCAAAATCTCTTATAGTTGGCTGCTTTGAGAAGCTGCCACCTACTTCATCACTTGATGAATCACCCTAAATTTTTAAGCCCATAAAGGAAAGCATGCTTTTATGTAAATAAGAGGAATTCCTTACACTTCAGACTAAGAAAACTTCTGTTCTGAAGCCTCCTCCTGTGAAGACAAACTCTCGAGGAGACTGGATTTAGTTGTGTTGGTAGCAAAATATCCTACCTACAGGGCTGCCCCAGCAAGTGTAACGCTGTCATGTGTCTCCCAGTGTCTGGCCAGTGTGCTTCTCTAAATATAAAGTCTTTGGGCCAAGTCTTTGGATTGCAGGTAGCCACCACCATGTTAGTTACAAGTGCCCAAAACAGTCTCAGCCTTTTGTGATGACGCTTCTCAGATAGTGCTACATTAGCACTGTGGCTTGAAATGAAACTGCTTCGTTAGTTCCTGAACATGTACTGAACATGGTTGCCCAGGGAGGTGGTTGAGGCCCCATCCCTGGAGACATTCAAGGTGAGACTTGACCAGGCTCTGAGCAACCTGCTCTAGTTGAGGATGTCCCTGCTTTCAGCAGGGGGGTTGGACTAGATGATCTCTAGAGGTCCCTTCCAACACAGACATTTCTATGATTCTACTAGTGAAGTGCCATGTTTGTTGGTACTGCTGGCTTCCTCTAGTGTAGTATCATCCCTTTTCACTGGTTCCTATGATATGGGGGGGGGCTTATGCTGATAACTAAGACATAGAGGGCTTATGCCAGTAACTAGAATAAACAATTTATTTATGAAATAACCTTGCAAATACAATCAGGGGAGATAAGAACCTCCTCAGTTTCCTTGAAGATCAGGAATTAGCTACAAAGGACTAATCTAAACCAGCCCTGCTGTCTGAATAAAGGTCAACAAACTATTGAGGATGTGCAAAAACAAAAGGTTACTAGCGGTGATGAAGAGGAGCAGGCGACCTTCATCCTTGCAACCCCCGACGACCACCACCAGGAGGCATTGCACAGACTCAAGGAAGAGCAGATTAAGTAAATAGCTAATTTTAATACGAAGCAGGATAGGTAATGCATGTATATAGGCATATTGGGAAATCTCATGAATGTGTAATTGCGATGTTGTATAAATTTGGGAAGAACTGCCATGACGGGTGCGCATGATTGTGGTGGAGCAACCCCTCATGCTGCTCAGCGCTGAATAAACATACCTACTTTACAACCTTCCCAGTTGTGGAGTCTGTTTTCCCCATGTCACCTGTAATCATAATGTGAGAAATCACTGGTGATTGAAAAGAAAGGCTTGTTTGAGTATTAAGATAAGCAAAAGTTACAAGACATTTGGTACGCAGGTATGCTTCTCTTCTTGTGCGAATCTTTAAGGATTGCTAAATCTATATCTAAACCAAAGTGATTTGGTCACTGAAGAGTGCAGAGTCTAGAAAGCCAGGGGATGTGCCCTTATATAATTCAGCCTGCATAATTACAGGGATAGTTGAAAAATAATATGTAAAATGTTGAAGCTTGGCAATGTTTGATGTAAGCAGCAAAGGAACTCTTGGATGCTGTTGAGACTAGAAAGTATTTTGATAAAAAAATATTGATGCTTGGGAGTGCCTTTTATAATGTGACAGTCTGAAAGATTGCTATGGATAAGCATTTTCTTTAGAAAGCCACAGGATGACTTCAGCAGTTATACAGTTGGACCCTCGTAATATATTAATGTTCCTTTGGTTATTCTTCTTTTTTGCTACTGCTGATGCTAATCCTGTAGTAATATTGTGGTATTGTCATCAATTATCTATGCCCAGAGAGAAGCTGGTTTATTAATAAAATTTCAGGAAGGCTGGTTATGCATTTGAAAGACTCAACAGAGAATCAAAAAGGCAATAATAGATTTAATGCACAGATGTGCCACAGATACATTTTGGTGAGACATGGAAGTACTTTCTCGTTTAGTTTTTAGTTTTTAAAGACAGGATTATTACATTTCCCTTTCCTTTTGTTTGTTGTGTCTATTTGTATTCCTTAGCACATTTCTGGTATGTATTTCTTCTAGCCTTAATTTTGTTATATAAATTTTTAATTTTTTTTTTTAAGTCTGTGCACATATCAAAATGATTTCAACTTAACTGTAATCAGCATGTAGTGTTAACATGTAGTGTTAACATGTAGTGTTAGGAAGATCAGAATATCTACTTGAAATTTAGTATAGTAAAAGCTTACAAAAGCTTGTGCTAGAGGGGTAACAATGAGTTCTGGAATTAGAGCTATTGCAAAAGATCCCAGGACACAGAATGCATTTACAAGTCACTACACAGTCTAAAGCAGCAGCAAATATGTTTCTATAACTTTATGTTGACACAAAGTTAGTGTTAAAAAAGAATCTTTTTTTTTTTTTTCTTTTTTAACTGAGAAGGTTATCATGTCAGAAAACTCTGGTTTTAATAGACTTAACTGAGAAGAACAAAAATAAGGAGTGGACTGAATCAGATCTTGATGCATGGCTGAAAATTTATATAGAGAGACTGGTTATGAGTGCTGAGCTGAAATGGGTTCATTCAAGGCATCATATGAGAACACATCATCTCAGAGTCATGTCTAAGTTGCAGATAGAATAATATCATTAAGAATGTCTATGTAATAATGCCAGAGAGATCAGAGTATGATCTAAAAGCTTTTTCATCAGGAACTTGGTTCTAATGTCAGGCCACAGTTGTGATAGTACAGTTCAGAATTAAATGCTAATTTACCTCACCTTTAATTTGGTCGCTCTTTGCAGTAAAATCACAGGATAAAATTTCGATTTGGTGTACATATGGAGGTTAATTGTGGGCCTGTGGAGGACCCTATGATGGACCAGGTGGATGACTGAAGGAAGCTGTGACACCGTGGGAAGCCTGAGCTGGAGCAGGCTTCTGGCAGGACCTGTGAACCTGTGGAGAGAGAAGAGCCCATGCTGTATCAGGGCAAGAGTGTGAGGAGTGCTCGCCTTGAGGAGGAAGGAACAGCAGAGACAATGTATGATGAACTGACAACACCCCCATTCACAGTCCCCCTGTGCCTCTAGAGGGGAGGAGGTAGAGAATTTAGTAGTGAAGCTGAGCCTGGGAAGAAGGAAGGGGAGAGAGGAAAGTGTTTTAAGGTTTGGTTTTATTTCTCATTATCCTACTCTGATTCAATTGGTAATATATTAAGCTAATTTCTCCAACCCAAGTCTGTTTTGCCTATGATGGTAATTGCTGAGTGATCTCTCCCTGTTCTTACCTTGATCCATGAGCCTTTAGTTGTGTTTTCCCCCCCCCATCCATTTGAGGAGGGGAAGTGAGAGTGGCTTTGGTGAGCACCTGGCATCCAGCCAAGATCAAACCACCACCCACTTTTTGGCACCCATTGTGGGACAAGACATCGGTATTTTCCATTAAGTACGCTATAGCTGTTATTTCTTAGGCTATGGATCCCAATACATGCCAAAGCAGCGGAGGACATGAAAATTTTGTGTCTCAGGTGGGGAACTGAAAACAAAATTCAGAGGTTAAAGCTGAAGCAGCAAGCCTAGTACAAAAGACTAGGAGTCAGCTGAATGAAGCTGAGATGCCAGATATCAGTTCACCTTGGTAATGTCTATGTTTAAAGTGTCTTTTAGTTTTACTATATTTTAACTGCATCTTTACAAGGTAGATATACCTAGTTACTACCTGCTTAGGGAGCATTATGCAGCTGTACCCAGGACTTAGGTCAAGATTGTCTAGTGGAAGTATGAGAAATGCCGAACAAAAGGTGAAAAATGGTTGAGGCAATCAGTTTTGCAGATCACTTTTGCAAAATAAATTTACTTGCAAATAAATGCAAATCAATTCTGAATCTGGATGACCCTAGTTTCTGAGAGAGAGGCTAATTCAGTTTCTGGATTGTCCTTGTTTCACTTACTATTACCCTGTTTGCTTGTTCAAGATGTAATGGTGTTAATTTCTGTTACTTTACAAGATAAAACTTGCCTGCACCTCACAATGTAGCACAAAGACAAGGGTTTAGGGTCAGGGTGGACTGCTAGAGCTGTAACAGATGCTCTCTGTTAATAACCTCCCTTCCTCCCAAAGGAGAAGAGAAAGGGAATAAAGGAGAGAGACTTAGCAAATAGATAAGGAAACTAGAACAGCTTTAATGAAAATTAAAATAACAATAAAATGGAATATGTACAAATCTATACAAAACCAGTATTAAACCCAACCCCCCAGATGGTAATTACATAACCGTCACCACTGATGCTGTGGAGCAGGCACTGGGAAAGTACCAGGCTGGGCTCAGCAGCAGATGGGAGCAGTGTTCAGGAGCTGGATTCTGGTACGAGATTCAGGAACACACAGATTGGGATCAAAGGCAGAACGGACAGAGTCCTCAGATGCTCTGAGGAAGAAACCAGAAAAGGACCTGAGCAAAGCCAGCAAAGTGGGTCAAGAGGGGCAAGACCTTCATGATCCCTCTGCTTTATACCAAATATGACATATATGGGCTGGAATCCCTCATTGGTATTCCTAAACTTAGGGTCACCTGTCTTGGTCTCTCCTCCCCACAGGTGCAGCCTTTTGCTTTCTGCTTTCACCGCCCAGTGTGTTACACAAGGTCCAGCAGTGGCCTTGGTCTGCACACCAATCCTTGTTACTAACTCTAAATGTGGGGTGTTAACCCTGCTAGTTAGATGAACTGAGCTGAAAAGTGAAATCACTGAACAGAATTGTTCACTTCTCACTCAAACCAGGACAGACCTATGATGGGATGTTTAGGGGAGGAACCAAAGGTAGGGAAAGGGAAGGATCGGGGTGTTTTGGGAAGGAATAAGCATGTGAAATTAGAGGGATGAAGGGATAAAAAGGACTTGTCATGTGTAAATAGCAGCCAATCAATACTTTTCTTTGGTTGTGCCCTGCACCTGAACAACAGTGTCTCCTCTCTTCTTAATAAATTAAATTTCTAAATAATTCACTAGGTGAGGAACTGTATTCTGTAGGTATTTGTGAGTATGAGATTTAAGTGCCAACACCTGGAGTCAGACCACAGGGCAGAGGCCTGTGTGTTGTTGGTTCTGGCAAACAGAGAGACCAGATTGAGTGGATTTAAGTGCCAGCAGCTGGACGTGGTCTAGGGGTCTGTGTCAACATGGTGCTAGTGACTGCAGTGGCTGTGGGTATGTATGCAATAGAGCGTGTGAGTGCTAGAGAGTGTCAAGATAGACTATCTAGTGAGTGGCTAGCATGGTCTGAGAGCCTTTCTGCAAGTGATACCACAGGAGAGGCTGGCTACTCAGGGAAGCAAGGGAGTCCCAGTTATCTGCTGTGGAGCTCTGTATGCGTGTACACATATACAAGGGGGTCTGTACCAAAAAGTGGAGAGGGGCTGAATACTTGGCATCCCAAATGTCCTGGTGCCAGGATCTGGAAGCAGCCACAGGACTGATGATGTGTCTGAGCCCAGCTGCTGGAGGAATTCACTTTGTACATGTGTGTATACTTAAATATACCCACTACCAGACCTCCATCCTGCTCAGCAAGAGAAACAGGAAGAAACTTGGTATTCATGTGAGCACCCTGTGTGTTTGCTGTGTTCTAGTTGTGTTATTGTTTGTATGTGCTGTACATGTGTTTGCATGTATGTGCCCACTGGGAATGCATGCTCAACCTCACTCCTGGTTGGACCTGGGGACATGGAGCTGTGGCAGCCTTGCCACTGTTGGGCTTCTGGATTCTGCCTACCATAACCAATTATGGTCATTTTCTCTTAGCCAGGGACCAGCAGCTCCTGTAGGAAATGCACAGTCTCATCTCAGTGCTCAGAGTACCCATCGCACCTCATTTGTGTTACTGAGGCCTGGGCAAGTGAAGGAATACTTGCAGGGATCAGAAGAAAAGACTGATCTTTATTTGTGTATCTGCCATGGAGAAAATGTAGAGGGCATAGCCTATCAGAAAAACAGAGGTGAAATACCTTGAAAAGGCAGTTTGGTTTTCCAAGGGTATTTCTATCTGGCTGCACTGTCAGACTCCTTTGTGCTAGATTTTTGTGACTAGTGTTCTCATCTGCTTCCTATCAGTTGTAATAAACAGACAGCATTATTGTTCATCCATCTGTAAAAAGGTCATCTTGGAAGCCATTAGAATATCAGTCATGAAAGCATCTCTGCAGTGAGAGAAGGTACAGGGTTCCTAATGCCTTCTCAGTTGTGCTAGCCAGTAAAATAAAGAAACCAGAAAGCCAGATTAGATTCCAGGAGATTCCAGGAGAGAGAGTCACTTGGTTTTCCTGTTGAGCAGAGTTTCTTTCTTCCTGGGAAGACTTCTAACATCAGAGCATTTCTTCTCTCAGCTGTGAAAAACCCTTAGTCCTGAATCACAGAATCTCATAAATGTGATAGGGAAAGCTCCACCCAGCCAAATTGTTTACCCTGATCTGCAGAGGAAATGTTTCATGCTACACATGTTTTTAGAGATGTTTATCAGTCAAATTACCCTTGGGAGCAAGCCTCCAATAAAGCACAGTTGATGTCAAGCTTAGTTTTGCCACACAGACAAATCTGTCTAATAGCTCCTACCCAAAGAGCTGTTCCTCTTTTCTCTTCCTGTTTGGCCTTAGGATTGTTTCAGCTTAGAAAACTAACGTGACTGAAAAGCGGATCCCCTTCTCTTTCTTGGAGAGAGGTGGGGCAGGGAAAGAACACATTTTTTGCTTGCTTTTCTAGCTTGAACTGGCTAATCGGAGTACAGAGTGGTGCTGGCATGTAGGAATGACCAGAAGAATAGGGCCATTAGCACAGGAGCAGGACCTGCATTCATCAACAGGCAGCCTTCAGATCACCTGAGATGGTACATTTAAGCTAGGATGATCTGACCTTGTTGATTTCCCATGGTAAGGCCTCTGAAGAAAAAAAATTCGTAGTTTTATAGTGACCCTGACAATTTGGATCAGGTCTCTTTGCTGTCAGACCTTTTTAAAAGGAGATGTAACACTAAGAGGCAGGAAACGGTATTCTGAGTTTAGGAGCCTGTGCTGTATAGAAGACAACCTGAAGTAGTCATGTGATCGCGTCTTGTTGCGACATCCACAAATCTCATTTTGAGACAGAGGGAAGCATCAGCCACAGTGCAAAGTGTCTCAGCTCCTCATTTCTAGTACCTGGTCCTGAGACTGCAGAATGTAGAACAGAGCAAAACCATTTAAAAGCAAACTAATAAAAATCTAAGAACCTTTCCAATTTAACCTGAGATTTCTGACTACTGTATGTGTGCCACAGACCTTTCTCTTACAGAGTTGATGCCAGATACAAATCAGTCTGTATTGTATGTCAGCCTGTATTAGAGGCTAAAAAACATGTATTAACATAATTCTCCTTTACCATATATGCATACGGTGATTCTGTAGGCTATCCTGTATCATCCTCATAATAACAAATAACAGTATTTCTGGTCACATCAGGTGGAGGGCAACTCCTGTTCTGATGTAGTGAAAATTTCTGTGTGTTGCTGACAAATCCTTTTTATTTCAGCATGGCAATTTGCTTGTGCAAAATGTCTTCAGCAATATGGCACAACCGGAGGAAGACTGCTAACTGAGTAGTGATGCAGAATTGTGCAGAGGTGAAGTAAAGACTTAATTATATGTTCCAGGTGTGTCTATAATTTTCAAAATTGTATCTGATAAACTAATAAAGCCTGATTTAGGTTGTGCAGCCATCCAGCGGGACTTGGACAGACTGGAGAACTGGGCAGAGCAGAACCTAATGAGGCTTAACAAGGGTAAGTGCAGAGTCCTGCATCTGGGGAAGAATAATAAAGTACACCAGTACAGACTGGGAGGTGATCTG
>JANIJG010015190.1:0-27056 GCA_024611175.1 Megaceryle torquata | reverse complement strand
TCCTCTCCTCTCCTCTCCTCTCCTCTCCTCTCCTCTCCTCTCCTCTCCTCTCCTCTCCTCTCCTCTCCTCTCCTCCCAGCTCTCCTCAGTACAGTGTAGAAAACACTGTTTTAGAAAACACTGCAAGTCCACTGGCATGTGCTTGATGGACCTTCACTCTCTTGAGGTGCAGGGACACCCCTGGAGGCACTGGGTACCAGGCACCTGTACACTCACCACATGATTCCCCCTGGTCAGGATGCATTCTCCTTCAGGGCCACATCTTCCGTTCTGCCTCTGTCTTCTGAAGTCCAGGGAATAAACGCCAGCTGGAGAGGAGGCCAGGCTGCCATTTCTAGCATAGGTGTGTGGTGACACAAGGGTTCTGCTCACTAGATGGCACTGTGAGGCTGGGTTTCACCCACCACAAACAGCAGCCAAAAGAGATGGGTGCTGAGATGGGTGCTGAGCTTTAGGAAGGCCATGCCAGGAGCAGGGCGAGGGCATGGAAGAAGTTTGCTGGACAAGTGTTGAGCTGCTGTAGGTTTTACCCAGCCTGAGCAAGTTTTGGGCACAGAACCACAACCCAAGAGGGTTTTGGGGTGCAACTCCATAGCAACACCTTAGAAGAACCCAGCCTGTATCTGGCAGTCATCAGAGAGTGTGAATTGGTGGCCCTGACTTTTGTCTGAGTAGTACCCGTCTCCTGCCAATTTTGATACCACTTTGGCAGCAGGACTCTTTCTAGTGCCAAGCCTTGGAGCACTGTTCACTGTCCACATCTGTAGCCCTGCCTGCAGCACACCTCTGTACAGTAAGTAGTTGTGTTACTGTCTCCCTGGTGGGGCTATGGTGGAGAGGACTTCTGGGGAGGCACCATGGTAGCCCTCAAAGCAGAGGTGGGACCTAGTGATCTGTGGTGAGTGGTGTGCCGAGGCTTGCCAGGGGCTGGCCTCTTCTCTCACCAAGGAAGCCAAGTGACAAGCCAGCCAAGATGTGGGGCATGACTGCAGGATGTGAGCTGGCAGACCCAGGCACCCATGGGGAGTGTGGCTTGCATGAGACTTCCCTGTGCAGTGAGCAAGGAGACCTGTACCATGGTCAGCATGCACATTTCTCAATGTGGTGGCAGATGCTTTTAGTATTTCTTTTACTTGCTTCATTTTTCTGGACTTTCCTTCTTTCACTTTTCCTTTCTTCACTGCCCCTCTCTTTTGATAGATGCCTTTTGACTTTCATTGCCTATTTCCCTCTCTCTTTATCCTCTCTTTCTCCTTTTAGCCCTTTCTTATCCAGTGAGGGTCAGCAATTTCTGGGAGGATGACAGTTCATCCTGACCTTTTATCTCTTGATCTTGAATCCCAGCACTTGAGTCCCTCTAAATTATAAGGCCAGCTCTTTTCTTTTTCCTTATCTTCCTCCCTTACTCCACTGTTCCTAAAACTTTGTATTGTGAACTGGACCTTGTGATCATGTCTCCATCCTCTAAGGGGTCCCTGCTGTGCAGAACCTGTAAGCTGTATCCTAAGGGAGAGGAACTGGCTAATTAATGCCCCATGAACCACTGTATCTGTGGCATAGATGGTCTTTAGGAGAATTATGTGGTTTTATTTTTAAGTTAATCAACTGCAAGCCAAAAACAAGGGAACAAGGGTTATGTCAGAAGCCATCAGCTCCGGGAAGGTGTTTCGATTTGATTTTGCATATGCAGCCTCCTGTCTTACTGGTACACCATGATTTACATTGGTATAGGAGCACACCCCACATATGTTAGTATCCGTACGAGTTTCTGCCCAGGTAGAAATGAATGGATGTGCCATGGGATGCACAGCTTGTGAGCATGTGTCTGTGCTGGTTTTGTACAGCCCATTCACTGCGTGGGGTTTGGATGGCTCGAGGTAAACGTGTGTGTTTGTCTGCAACCTGGGCGTGTGTGTTTACACATGCGTGTGCTACACACGCTAAAGAGGATGCGAAAGAGGTTGGATGTGAACCCTCGGGACGTGCAGCCTTTGGAGCTGCCCAAAATGGTAGGAAGCCTCAGAGATTCCTCTTCTGGGCTGGCCTTGCTCTGCTCTTCCAGCCACGTGCCACGCTGGAGGCTGAATCCAGCTCCACTTGGTTACGTGCCGAGGTGCATTAACATTCGCTCCATCACAGCTCAGCCCAATTAATATTTGATTCTGGAAAATGAAAGAGGGCAGTGAGATTAACTGGGGTTGCCAGCTAGGGTGGTGGGAGTGGCAAAGGGGGAGCATGCTCTTTTTTGTACAGCCTAGGGAGTAGGACTAAAAGACTTTCCTGGAGGAGAATCAAAATCTCTCCTCCTCAAGTAGTAGCTCTGAGTGGTCTGCCCTGGTGCCTGTTGGACATGAAGCTGTGCTGAGACCAGCTCCAGGCATGGGACATGGAGCTTTTTACCACTGGGTTTCTGCTGACCTCTGGACTGACCGCTGTGATCATGGAGGAGGAGCAGGACATTATCTGAACCCTCTGGGGCCTAATTGTGCAGATCTAATGGAGTGGTTAGATGTCATTAGGGGATCTCATGGCATGGCTGGTTAGCCAGTGCTGACAGAAAGCTGCGGCACTTCAAGGGGACCCCTTGGACAGCTCTCTGCTTTCCTCCCCTTCTCTCCCTTTTTATTTTTTCATTTATTTTTTCTTCTTCTGTCTCTATTCACTCCTGCCAGCTGCCTGCTTTGAATTTAGTTTGTGTCAAGGGCAGGAGAAATTAATTTTCTGCTTTCCTATTTGATGCAGAATGGGTTCTCCTTCCTCCATTCCCCTTCCCTGTACGTTGCCAAAATAAAGAGAAACATCTTGGAAACATTTCCTTTTTAGTCTCCTTCTGCCCTCTCATAACCACTTGGCCTCTCTGCTGACAGTGTGGGACAGGTGCTAACACAGTAATCCTTTCCTGATCCGAGAGCTAGAGAATAAACTCTTGGGCATATTGCAGATAACCAAGTGAGAGCACATCTCACTACAAATCTAGCTACAAAAAAATATAAAAAATATTAGGACAGTTGGAGGGGGACAGGTTTTTCATTGACTGTGGAAAATCATCCTTGCTGCTGAGCGCCTGAGAGCTGCCAGCATACAGAGTATCTCAGGGTTCAGTGTTGGGACAGCAGATATGGCCTGACCCTGCCTGGACGTGGGAGGGGACGCAGAGTGCGGCAGGAGCACAGCCAGCAGGTGATATGGTCAATTAGCAGATATCTGGTAAATCTATTGTTTTAATTTGGAAATTGTGGCTTTGTGCTGTGGATATGAAACTTTCCAATTAGGAGGAAAGGAACGAAAAGCAACTTCTCAGCTGCCACAGCCCAGCACTGTATAGGCTCTGTGTGTGCGTGTGTACGCGCAGTACTTGCTGAGATGTGGCGTTTATGTTACCTTTTAGCGAGGAAGAATCATTTATCTCAGCATTCTAATTATGTTCCATTAAAATGCAAATTTGGGTTTATGCATTGAAATTGTCAGTACCATTGCCATGGCAACTGGAGCTTCAGGGTGGGGAACTGGAATAGGTGGGACTGTGCATCTCTCTCTGAATCCCTCTCTAATACCTCTAGGTAGTTGTAATCTCAGTGCCCTTCCCTGGGAATCGTGGCACTTTCCCACTAGTGAATTAGGGGCGTCACTGAAGTTCTCCTTGGACTTGTTCTAACAGGGTGAGGCATCGTGTGTAGGTTACCAGGTGTCTCCAAGCAAAGTGGAAGAAATAGTGCACAGGTCTTTCTAAAGGAGGTTAATCCTTCCCATTTTACCCCCCATGTCATGCTTCTTTTGTGGTGTCTGTCTGGGAAGGAGGAAGAGGAGACTCCCTGATGATGACTTCACAGACTTCCACCAGAAGCCCTTAGATGCTGCCACACTTGCTGGAAGGTCTGTGCTTTTAAAACCATTCATCTCCACTTAAACGCCCAGTCAAGCTGTCTGTGTTGGTGATGTCCTGCAGCAGTGAGTTCCTCTTGTCAATCATCCATGGCACAGAGTGAGTAGAGTCTTCCCATACCACCTTCTTGGGGCCTTGCTCCTTTCTCTGTTTTGCATGGCAAGGTGATGTGGCTCTGTGTCTTCCGTCTCCCTTTACCAAGTACAGCTGGGACTCTTGGAGCTTGTCTCCCTCCTATTTAAGAATCAAATGAAGGGATTTTAGGATGCTGGGTAGAAGCAAATGCTAAGAGAGACTGGGATATGGCTGAGTTCATTTTACAGGGGAAAAAAATGTTCCTCTTTGTTTTGGCTGTTGACTGAAAATTTTTGTGATAAATAAAGCATGATGAGCTAATTCCAAAGCCACACTGACAACTGGGCAGGGAAGACAGGACTGTCTGTTTTCTGGCTCCCTACCCCTGTTAAGAGGTTCACAAAATCATCTGATTCCTCAGCCTGGTGTTGCCAGGGGATTGTTTTTTTCTTGTGGACTGGGAATATGATTTGCTGATAGTAAAATCTCAATACATTTTTATGAACCTGGTGATTTGAACTGTGGTTTCTGTTGAATATAATTGACTTGGATAGCCAGGAGGCTTTTTACCATCCATTTAACAATGAAATAAAGAAAACAAGAAACATTCAGAGTAGGTTTTAGTTCAGCCTAGGAAGGTCCCAAGCAAGGAGAGGTAAAGCCAGGCATTAACCTCCCCCTCCACCACCTCCCCAGTACAAGACAGAGAGTGGCAAACTGGAATGAGTTTAGTGGAGGGCCATGAAGATGATCGGAGAGTTGGAGCACATAACATTTAAAGGAAATTTAAGGGGAAACTGATTGGTAAGGTAATGGGGGATGTGTGTAGAGAAAATGGAGCTGGACATTTCCCATACTTGTTCACCAAGGACAATAGGCAGCCAGGGACAAGTTGCAGCGAGGGAAATTTCAACTCCATATAGACAAAAAACATAAACAAAAAAACCCATGAGGGTGGATTAGGTGAGCTGTGGTGGCCCAGGGATACTTTGGAGTCTGCATCCTTTGAGATACTCAGAACTCAAGCAGATGAGGCACTGCGCAACCTGCTCTGGGTTTGAAGTTAGCCCTTCTTTGAACAGGGATTTGGAGCAGAGGGCTCCAGAGATACCTTTCTACACCAGTTATTATGTGGGATTTCACTGGGGACAGGTTCTGTGACGCACGGTGAGATGGGGAGCCCACACTGTTCTCTCCACTAGGATGAATCACAGCACAAGTGATCTGTGGGTTTCTTTTGCTGGAAAATGCAGGACCTCACCATGGACCCTCAGCTTCTGCTTTGGGGGAGTTACATCTGTGCAGTGAGCACAAAAGTGATGAGGATGGGGGCGGGGCAGAGATCTAGAGATCTAGATCCCGTGAAGACAATGAATATATCATTTGCTACTTCCACACTAGGCAAGCCACTAACTTGAGGAGATTGGGTCTCCCAAGAGTGACATCTGACTGGGAATGAGGGATAGGACTAAAATAGGCCATTTTACATCTCAGGCTTTCTCAAGGAGCAGATTAAAGATATATGACAGAGAATGTCCTTCCCTTGCAAGTAGAGAAGATTTTTGGGGATATTTCAGAGTTTCTGCGTCTGATATGGCAAGGAAAAGCATGGAAATGGCTGGTACCTGAAAGCATAGCAATGAAGAACTGGATTTGGTGGGAAAGAAGCCATTTCACCATGCTCAATATTATCATCATTAAGCTGATCAGCTTCACCAGCAAGGAATATACCGAGAATGAGAGAGCAAATATTGTAAGTGAAGTAGAGGAACATACATTCAAAATAGCTGTGCTCTGGAGAAAACTTGCCAATAAGTGCTTACAGAGGGAGAGACAGAAGGCGAGACAGAGACCAGAAGAGAAAGTGGAGAAGAGAAAATGACAGGGTGGAGGAGAGTGGGAGAAAAGAAAATTTCTATCATTTCCGTAAATCTCTCCATCCTGCTCCCTCACTGCTGCTTCAAACACACAAGTACCCTCCCTTCCCTCAGCTGCACTGTGAGGCTCAAATTCCACTTGCACCATCCTTTTTTTCTCTGGGGATGGGTTGATGGGCTTCAGCCCAGAACCTTGGCCCCACATTCCTGCCTGTGATTCTTGGCTCCCATCCTCTCCTCCACCTCCTTAGCTTTGGGAGAGAGAGTTTGTGCCATGTCTCCTTCTGTACGGCACACTGGGGTGCAACAGAGGGTGCAACAGGAGTTTCCTCTCTTACTGGGCCGAGTTTTTACTGACTGAAGATGTAACTGTCTGCTGATATGAAGGGGCTTTCTAAGCTAAAAAGTAAATACCTGCAGTGAAAAGTGGCTTCTCCCTCATTGATTTGGGGGAAGAGTGGACAATCTGTCCCCATGTAGCCCATTCTTCTGTAGAGATTCACATGACACTGCACCAAAACAGCCAGCAAGCTTTGTCCTTGCCCAACAGGTTGGCATTGCAAAATCTCGTATGGGAGCTGTCCTTCCCAAATGGGGTCCTCTGGTGGCAACCACAGGAGAGTTGCTGAGACCTCTAGTGTCAGAGCCAGGTGATGCTTTCCCCTGGCATGACATTTGCTCCATCCCTTCAGCAAACCCAGGCTGCCTGTGCACCCACATCCATTCAGACTGGTGTGGTTGGCAACATGCACACCCTCCCACAGCCATTCCCTTGTCCTCCCTTCCCTCAGCCTGCCAGAAACACATCCCCATGGGCTGCTTTCCTCTCACACCCTTGGCTCTTCTAACATATCCTCGGGGAAGGTGTAAGACTGGCTGTGGTGATGACTGTGATCTTTCTCTTTCCTTTTTTACTGTTTTTTTTTTCTTTTTTTTTAATTGACAGTGGAGTTTCCCTTGCAATTTTCAGCAGCTCTAAAAAAAAACCCACCCTTCATTGAATATTCAGCATCCTCCTGGAGTGTGGCGGTAGCCAAAGGGGGGCCGTGGGTACATGCTTGCAGAAGGGATGACTCATGAGCCCTCTCTTGTTCTTGGGTCCCCAGGACTCCTCTGCTTCTCCCTCTTTGCCAGCAGCTTGTGCTGCTCATGGGCGTGTGGCTGCCAACTCCAATGGGGCTCTGGTTGCAGCAGCGCCAGTGGCAGAGGGAAAGAGGGTGGGAGAGGGGCACCCTGCTCCTTGCAGGCTGCAGAAACAGGATGGGAAGGGAGGATTTCACCAGAGTATGTGGGTAATTGAAGGAGTGTGCTTGGAGGCTTTAAATGTAACACTGGGGATGGGCTGGGGGGAGAAATCTGATTATGAGACCTGTCGATTCAAGAGCCCCTGATTCGAAACCCCTTGTACAGATTCCCCTCAGCTGCCCCAGGCATCCTCTGAGTCCCCTTGCACAGATCTTGGTTCAAATTCTTTCCTCCTGGAACTTGAGCCAACAGTGGCTTGTTTTCACACACCGTCCCATGTCTCTTGGTCACTGACTGATTTGTAATTTTTTTTTTCTTATTGAAAAAACAGTGAAAACATCAGCTTTTAATTGTCAGCAGTTACTTGGCCTGTTGTAATGGGGAAGGGCGTGTGAGTGGTTTGGTGAGGAGGAGGAGGTAGGCAAAGGTTGGAAGTCATGGGTGGCATACTTTCATGGACACATGGGAGGGCACAGGAGCAGGTTCCTGGCTGGTTGCCTCATAGGGAAATGTGGGGTGACCTGCTCTGCTCCTTCTCAAGAAGGGAAGCTGAAAATACCAACTGGTGGCCCCTTACCTTTGGGCTTGCCCACCAATTGTCAGTCCTAGGGAGAGGGTCCATGCTAAATGGTGAAAATGGTCATCTTCAGGTGATCCACTGTGTGTCTCTCATGTTTGAACATGACCAGATGATTTTGATGCCATTGTTCTGATGGGCTGTTGAGGATGCAGCTTGCTTATTAGGAGACCCAACACAGCCTGACCTTGTGTCTCTGGGATTATGTCCTTCACAACCCCTCAGCAAGTTGGCAAGCTGAGGAAAGACAGGGAATGTCTTCTCTTGTGTGTCTGCCAGGATTTGGTAGAGAAGTGTGTCTGCCTGAAGACACACACTGTTTGGCTACCCCCCTGCCCCTTCATATGAGCAGGACAGCAGCTGCTCAGGCAGCAAAGCTGTCCTGCATCCTCTGAAAATGCCAGGAGGCCTGGCAAGAATGTCACCTTGGGTTGGTGATTTCTGCTGTTGCTCAATTTTTCTTCATTCCCCCCCTGCTATTCACTGCTCGTCTCTGGGAAATGCCACTTGTGACCTCAGCTATCATAGCTGTGCCAGCCATGCAGGCCGGGAGCACCTGGGGCCCCTTTTCTGCCAGTGACATCTCCTGGGTGCATGCTGACAGGTAGTCAGGACTCATTGTCTTTCGAAGAAACCAGGAAAATAAGCTTGCGTTTGAATCCCAGGTGCAGAGAGGATCTGCCTGTCACAGCCAATTGAGCCGCTGCTCCACCTGGCAGTGTTATTTTCTATTCTATGGGCTCCTGTTCACTTTGCTCTCTTTTTCTTTTGCTTGCTTTCCCCTTCACTCCTCTCTTTCTCTCTCCCTCCCCTCCCTAAGCTGCCTCCCAGCAGAGATTGGCTATTAAGCCAACTGTGCCGAGACTGTGAGATGCACACAGGCATTAAGAACAAATGACATTGTTTGGGCACTTGCCTCTTGCAGCAGTAGGGCAACACAAATCTCCAGGAGCAGCATCTTGCCAGAGAGTGCGTGTGTGTGTGGTGGGAGAGCGTGGGAACAACACATATACAAGAGGTGTGATTACCTGTAACTCTTCCATGAGCTGTCCGTTGCATCATGCAAGCCAAGGTGTGAGCCTGTACTGCTTGAGCTGTCAGCATATGGACATGTGAGTTTCTTATATGGTGCATGGGGACAAAGGCCACTCTGTGTCAGTCTAAGTTACATACAGACTGGTGGGAATGGAGGAGATGCCTGGCTCCCACATGCTGTTGTACAAGAGTCAGGGTAAGTCCATCACCAGCATAAACACTGTGTGAGCAGCTCTGGGTTCCGCCCACCTGCGGCCAAAATGTAAATGGAGATGCACTTGAGGTATCTTCTGGTATTATGGGAGAGTGGTTGTAAGGACTGGGAGCAGTGGTGTAGAGGAAGTGAGTAAGGAAGCTGTAAGTATGGATGTGTGTGCCACAGTGATGAGGACATGGAGGAGGGAGGTTAAGAAATTATGAAATTCAGACACCTTAAAGCAGCCCCCTTTGAAGGAAGAGAAGGATGAGAATGAGGTTTCGGTGTAGTCTATTTTTTTCCTTTGAGAAGATTATTTTTCTTTCACTTTCTTAGATGTCTGGATTGTGAAGGATGTGTGGTGGCATCCTTCTGTGCAATGGTAATGGTGGGAACAATGCGAGAGGGGTGAAATTCTGGGGACATCATCAAACATGGACATCATCTTGGAGGAGGAGGATTGAGGAAAGCATCAGGTTATCAGAGGGACAGAGTCAAATGGATTTTATGAGTTAATTTTTATCTGAATGAAGTTAATTGTCTTTCCCAGATAGGCTCCAATGACTTGGTCATGGTGGTGTTAGAGTGGTGTTTAGCCATTTGTTGAAGTGGCTGTGGCTGGATTGGCTTCTCAGCACAGTGGTTCAGAGTGCTTGATACTGGGAGAGCTGAGAAGAATGACTAGAGCTCAGCAACCCATGCTGGTGGCAGGCAGGGTGCCCATAGGCCTTTGTAGCAGGCAGGATCGGCCAAGGGGGGGGATCATTCTTCATGCACCGAAGGGTCAGTTCCTGCCTGGAGTCTGTCTCACATCATGATTGTTTCCCTTACAGACTGGTTCTCCCTCACTGTCACTTGTTTGACTTTCAGGGATTTGCCCAGGAGTGGGTTAAGCTTCCTCATTAATAAACAGACAGATAAAAATCACTGGAAAAGGTAAATGAAATGCTGCTCTGACACATCTGATGCAGTGGGGGAGGCAAATCCTCCAGACTGGAAAGCCATTGTCTCCCAGGGGCTTTCAGATATTACTGATATGGAAGTGAACAGGACATGCCTAGCTCCATGAGAACATCTGGTAACATAGCATGGTGGAAAGGTACAGGGACAGATTGGGGTCAGCATAGCTTTCTGATTTTACTCTGGGAGAGAACTTTGTGAGAGGTAGATGCTGTTTTAATCCCCAGGCTGAAAAGTAAAGTGCATGGGGTAGAGATAAGACCCACCATGGCTTCTGGGGGGGAGACTCTGTGAGCGATGAGTAATGCAAAGGAAGAGTGAATCAGCCCTGCAGGAAGGGGTGACGGACCCAGGCTTTGGAGACATCATCAGTGCCCAGTGTCTGGATGCTCAGGCTCTTCCTTAAGTGTGGACAGCACCTCAAGAGACATATTTTCCCGTGACATAGCCTAGTATTACAGAAAAATGTAAAAAGGTTAGGGAAGTGTTTCAGATAGCTCTTGCTGTTGTCAAGGCAGTTTTGTAGCAGGCAGTGGTGAGGACAGGCAGCAGAAGCTGGCGGGCTGCTACTGGGCAGAATACCCCAGCAGGAGATAACACAGAAGGGAGCACTGAGTCAGGGTTTGGAGCAGGGGCTCCTGCTATGAGCTCCTGAATCTTCTTTCTGATGCTCACCTTTGCCAGTGGCAACTGGGCAGTCTGTAGCAGATCTCTCCCTTTTTTCTGTGCCTCTACTCTGAACCTGTTTGGAAATAAAATAGAAAACAAAAAGGTGTTGAGAGAGGGAGGATGTGGAAAAACTGCCTTGGAAAAATAATTCTGCTTTAATACGGGAAAAACTGTATCTATTTTGTTGGAACAGATGCAGTTTAGAAGGAAGAACATTAAGGAACACTTTGGGGAAATATTTAATCCAGTAGCATCATCCAAGAGAAATAGTGTAGGAGAAAAAGACCAGGGGGGGATGAAGATACAGACATGCATTAGCAGATAAATAGCACGTAGCAGGCTCTGGGCACTTCCCCTTAACTGTGCCCTGGGAGGATCAGCTGGGTCTTCCTTTCTGCAACTCCAGCTCTCCAGTAGAAGGAAGTGAGGGATGTGCGACTCATCTCTCCCCATCATCAGCTCAGCAGAAGATTTCCCTTGATGTGCCATCTTATTCTTATATCCAGAGCTTCTTCCTTTAAGTATTTACACCTCCAATCAGGCCACCAGTCTGGCAACATGGCAAGAGATATGGCCAGATGAAACGACTGGGCCTCTCCTACCTGTGCATCCCACTGCTGAGGCTTTTTTTCCTCTCCCTTTTGGCTGCCTTGCTGCAGCAAATGGCTTTGTGTCTGACAGAGGGTCTGATTTCAGTCTGGATTTCGGCCCAGCGGAGATGGGTGTGCACATGCAGCCAGGTTAACAGGCTCAAGGTCCTGCTCACTGGGGAGGGACGGATTAAACATGCTTCATCTTGGTCTCTTGGCCAGCATCCCAAGCTTGGCTTTTCTTAAATGCAATATAGTTGCTTTGGCATTCCTATACACAGGCTGCAGTCAGTTGAGAGCCTACGGTTTGGGAGCCTGACACCTTCCTACTGGCCATGGAACTCACTTTAACTTGTGACCCAAGGCTCTCCTTTCTTTCTAAACTCCCCCCAGTTAAAAGTCTCTGTTTTGCAAATGCTGTGCTTCTGTTTTGTCTCTGCTCTTCCCCAGAGCACCTCACTCATGTTTTCCTTCTGAATGTCCCTCTTCAGCCACCCTCCTGAAGATTACAGAAGGTAAGGATGTGTCTCTTGCTTTATTTGCATTCAGCCCTTTCTGAAATGTATGCACACAGGCTGAGGGTACTGGAGGCAGCTTATGGAGCTGGGGTAATTGTGCATCACTCTCTCTCTCCCAGTGGTCAGGATATTAGTGTGAGCAATTTGTTAGAACCCTCTCTCAGGTCCTGTTTTATTCATGGTTTCACCTATGAAATGTCACCAAAATAGTTGTGTTTTCTCAGTTATGTCTGAACTCTCCCCTCTTCCTCCCATGGAGAGACACTGTCTTATAACCCCTGTGTGCCTGGCAGGTTGGATTTTGCAGCACTGTAGGGTTCATTGGCAGAGGCATCGGCTACTCCTGATGTACACAGACATGTGCCTTAGCTGACCCAGTTTTTTTATTTTGCTGGAAATATATGACTGTTATTATTCACAAAGCGTTGCAAACACATGCTGGGCTCCTTGAGACTCTCGGGAAGACAAAATAAATGAGTATTGCTGGGGAAGGAATGGCCAGGGGAGAGACAGCTGCTGATTCTCCCTGAGAAGCACTGCAGTAGTGACTCTTGATTGTGGAGGTGGCCATGGGTATTTGGGATTAGAAGACAGGTCTGGCAGGGTCCTCAGGATGTCACTGACTTCATATCCACCTCAGGATGATCCATGAGCACATCATTCCCAAGAGGTTTGGCCTGGCCTTGTTTTGATGGCCTGAAGTGCAGGACATTCCCCCACATCCTCAAGTAGTCTGTGCTTTGTACACCTGGCTCTTTATCCCTAAGTGTCCTGTACTGCAGTGGAAGCCTGTTGTTGCTCCTTCTGTCTGCTGTGGACACTAAGACTCTTCTCTTTTTTGTTATAAACTTGTATATATCTGAAGACATTTTCATGCCTCTTTTCAATATTCTGTAGTCTAAACAGCTTCATTTTGCTCAGTACCTTCCTGGCAGGTCAT
Organism: Megaceryle torquata; assembly: GCA_024611175.1. Classification (NCBI taxonomy): domain Eukaryota; kingdom Metazoa; phylum Chordata; class Aves; order Coraciiformes; family Cerylidae; genus Megaceryle; species Megaceryle torquata. The sequence continues at coordinate 14,491 of JANIJG010015190.1, read as the reverse complement.
GCTTTATGTGTCTCTGATCACTGTGGCATGATTCTCCTAACTATTTGGAGGAGTGCTGTGTTCTTCTCCCGCATCACTCAGACTGATGGAAGAAAACCTCTCCATCACCCCTGGAACTCTAAGTCCTTATGGAGATGCATGCTATCCTTCACTCCTCAAATATGACTTTGACTACATGTCATTTTTCTAGACAACTGAAGTCATTCATCAGATTTCCCTCACAAGACTTGGACTGGATTTCATTGCTGTTTGCTAAGGCTATTAATTCTAGCTGAATCTTGGCTTATATGTGAGCCAAAAAGTTGTCTAAAGGAAAACTGATTTTTTGTGTGTGTCTCTCCTTTAGAAAGTCTCTGTAGTATTGATCTAAGGGGCAGAGAACCTTTAAATTCATTCTGCATAGCACCTGTGCTGCTTGGAAAACCATCTCAGCAGTGGGAAACAGCTCTAGTGCCCAGTTGGGGAGTTTTGCAGTCAGCAAGCAGATTAGCTCTTCCTAGGTGGCTGTGCCTTTGAAGCCAACCTTTGGGTCCTCTCAGCCAACATACCTAGGGGGTTGTAGGTTTTTTTTGTCCCCTTCATCCTAGGGTGCAAAACCACATGAAAATGCTTTACCAAGATTCTGCCAGTCTCATGTTTCCCCAGTTTTTATCCCCTGCAGCTAGAAGATCAGGAAGTCTATCTGTCATCCTGGCTAGCAGAAAGCTCATTCTGCTCTTATTTCTCATTTGTTTCTGGCACCTGCAAGCTGGTCTTCACCTTTAACCTTGGGATTCTCTTTCTGCCGACTTATAGAATCAGAGGGTCATAGAATGGTTTCAATTGGAAGGGTCCTTAAAGATCCTCTAGTTCCAATCCTTCTGCCATAAGCAGGGATGCTTTCCACTAGACCAGGTTGCTCAGAGCCTCCTCGAACTGAAGACAGTCCTCCAGTACTCATGGCTGTAGGCTCTGACTACCTGCCTTCTGCAGCAGATGAGAAACTGTCCTAGCTGAAGTCTTCTCCCCAGCCTTCATCTCCTCTCCTCCTGGCTGCTATGGGTCCCATTCACATTCTTTGCTTTAAAAATGTTTCCTTCCCAATTTGCTTTTTCTTCTTCTGCTTTGCTTCTTTGTGATCTCACCACAGCAACTGCAAGAGCCCTTGCTGGCACTGTCGTTTTGGGAGGTATATGATAGCACCCCTTCACTTCTCCTGCTCCTGCTAAGCACAGCTGAAATGGCACCTGTCCTCTCCCCTCCCTCCCATACCCTCCCTTCCTTGTTTCCCTCTCTGCTGAAAGTTCAACTTGTATGCAATGATGCATGCAGAAAAACTAACCATGTGCTTAAGACATATAATAAGCACTCAGCTCCTACAGGCTGCTCTTCGGCCTTAGGTTCCAGCACACGTCAGCAAAAAGATGGAAATATTACCATCTCTTTGCGGAGGGGGAAGGTGACTCACACAGGGCTGCCCAGCCTGTCTGCGCCCAAGCTGGGAGGAAAATACTGACAGCCTAATCCCTGCCTGATGCTCCTCCTCAAGTAGACAGTCCTGTCTGTATCTGGATGTGTTTGCCTGAGAGACATTCCACCACCGTGATGTACGTGCATGTGAAGATGCGGATGTGTGGGCACAGGCCAGGCTGTCCTTGTTTTGGGTGTTAATACATGTGCGTGCTTGTAGACAGACGTGCGAGCGCTGGAGGGCATTTGTAGGCACAGGCAGGCCTCCTGGCCCCAGTGGCTGTTACAGCAGCTGGGCTTTCTGCCTGGCTACTTTTCACACTCCTGTTGTGGCCAAGGGAGGGGGATGTGGAGGACTCCCGAGGGCTGGGGCCAGCAAGGAGGCTGGGAGGGAGTGGGAGACAGAGTCTGTGCCTCAGCAGCTCACCAGCTGATGATGGCTCTACTCCAGCTCAGTGTTGGCTCCTGACAGCTCTGTGTTGGCTTCAGAGTTCCCCAGTTTTCTTGGCAGCCAGCCCACTTAGTAGCCACATGTCTTAGACAAGCAACCTTCTCCCAGGAGTTTTGTGCAGCAGACCTTTTGCCTGGGATGATGACATCATGCTGGCTTGATTTCCAGATGTGAGGAAGCACTTCTGAAATGCTTGTGGCTGACACGGGGCAATTGCCCGAGCCCTGTTCCTCAGTTGACATCCAGGCAGATCCTCTTTGAGATGATGGCTCTTAAAGTACTGATGGTGACAAGAAGCCATGTGTCTTTTCTGCCTTCACACAGAGCATCTGATGTGTCTCTTCTTGGTGTATTGTTGTGGGGAACTGTTTCATCTGAGTCTCCTCCTCTTCATCTCCTAGTTGTAAAAGCTGAAGTCCTTTCCTCCCTGTCCAACCCACTAGCACCTGCCTGCTCTGCACATTGCTGGGTTGGGTCCCACGTGCCCCAGTGGGCTGCATGCAGGGTAAGAAAAGGGGAAGGCTTTTCCCCTCAAAGACTATACAACAGAGAAGGTAGGATGGGGTGACACAGAGCCTGCTTGTGCTGCAGGCTGAGGACAACCCCTTCTGTCCTTGCCCAGGCCTCCTGAGCAGACCTTGGGGATGCCTAAGGCACACTGCAGTGCAGTGTGGATACTGTGTAGGTACCACAGATGGTTTGTAGCTATAGATGCAGGACAAACTGTTCTGTCCGAGCGTGGTGGCTCCATGCACCATTCTCAGCTCAGGCTGTACTGTGTGGCCCTGGGTGCTCAGACAGACCTTTATCCATCATCAGCAAATGGAGAACTCTTCCCCTGCAGGTTTGGTGTGCTCCAAGCACACCTTTCCCACCCTCCAGTTGGGGGCCTGGCAGGGGGTTGGGTGCACTGTGGGAGGGGGTGCACCCCTGCTGATGCCTGGGTGAGTGGTGTGAAGCTGTGGGAAGAGGCAGGCACCTTGCATCAAATTCCCAGCCTGACACGAAGTGATGGAGCAGAAAGACTGAGTGACAGGGAGAGCAGGAGGCAGGATGGGAGCAATGGAGGAGCTGGGGGAGGGGAGCAGGAGACTGGTCTGTAGCCTGAGAGCAGAACAGCAAACTGGCTTATTAATAACTATAACCCTTGTCCCTTCCTAACCTTGCATCTGATAAACCGTTCTCTGATTCTTCTTTCCTGTTTCTTTTTTTCTTTAATTCTCCCTCGGGCGCTGCTGTAGCTCAAATTTAGTCTCCAATATTTATATCTTTCTGTCTCTTCTATTTTCTTTCTTATTTGGAAAATATACCCAAAAGGACTGTGGGACTTGGGATGAGTTAGAAGCACAAGGGATGCCACATTGGATCAGTTGATCTAATCCAAGATCTTTATTTCTGCCTGTACTCCAACTCTGTAGAAAATTAAGCTGCCCATTCCAGTGAAAAGTACAGCTGTGCAGTGGGAGGTTTGGTGAAAAACACCTTCCTCACTCTCCCCATGGAAGTGGACACCTTGATGTGTCAGATTTGATTTCTATTTGATGAAATTTTGTATCCAGGGGATCTCCCAGCTGGGTGCTAGTACAAGATGAGCCACTGTGTGGATGTTCAGCTGGGGCTGGGCAGACCTGGCTTTGCACCTGCACTGTGGGATGATCTTGGATGGATCATCTTCTTTCTCTGGGCCTCAGTTTCCTCTTTTCTAAGATGAGAGCTAATTAGATCTGTTCCCTCCATCAAGTGCTTATATAACATCTCTACAACTGAAAAATGCCGGAGGAGATGCCTTGTTTTGTACCTCAAGAACAGAAGAGAAAATACATCAGCTGCCTCTAAACCTAGAAAATTCCTCAGTGGTACATCAAGTACATGGGAGGGCACATTCCCCCTGATGTGGGGGAAATCGGTATGCACTGTGCTTCAGATAGTGCTGAAAAGAGATAACACTCGGTAGAAAATCACCCCAATAGAAAAGGTTCCTCTCAGTTTATATCCAGGGGATTTGATCTTGTTTCATCTTGCTCTGGAGCCCAGAATAAGGATCACTGGATGAAATCAGTTTTCAGTTAGAGGGCAGGTGAATCTCAAACCTTTCACGCTGTGACAGTTTATGCTTTTAATTCAGGAAAAAGGCATCATCTCAGCCACCCCTCTACTGTAGTGGTGAATACCACAATAAAAAGCACATTCTTCTTTTCATTCCTATATTCTTTGGTGCTTTTAGTCCACAAGCTTCTCTGACAGAGAGCACGGTATGATGGGAAAGGTTTGGATCCATCAGCATTTTAGGCGTCCTCTATCATTTGCACTGGGAGTTATCTACTGCCTTCCCCAGACTTGTGGTGCTCTCAGCAAAAGCAGTGTCTTAGTCAAAATTGTGTCTTTCCTGAGCTGTAGCAGATGTCAATGGGTCTCACCTTTTTATTAATCTTACTGCATGTGGACTCCCATCCCAGTCCTTTTCCACTTCTGCTCTCACTCCCTTGAAGACAGCCGCTCTTGGACCCAGGACTTCTTGGCCCAAGCTATGTTGTGCAAACCCATCACGAGGTGGCACCACAAGATTGCCTTTGTTGTTATTTTGTTTTTGTTTGTTTCAGACCCTTTCCATTTTTCTTACTAGACCCAGCTGTTTTTTTGCTTTTCAGCCCATTGCTGCTGTCTGCCACTCACTAGACTGCAGATGTTTGTTTGGTTTTCCTTGGCGGCTCCTTTGGGTCTAAAGCCAGGCAAGACTACAGGTCAGGAGCAGCTGGGAAAAAACATCTGTGCAAAAGATGGCACAAAGCCTCAAAGATGTAAGGCCAAAGTGATGGATGGGTGATGAGAAGGACTATCTGTTATTTGAAATGTAGGTTTGATCTCTTCTCTTTTTTAAGAAGAAGTGAATATGCCTGAGAGGAGACCCCGGTCCAGCCTGGGGTGCTCTTTAGCCCTCGCTGCTGCCTTCTCTGCTCCCTGGAGTAACTACTGATTGGAAGATACGTTTTGCTGCTCTTCCTCTGCTCTGGCCTCCCTCCGGCTGTGTGAGGGCAGGCAGGGGTGACCCGACAGAGCCAGAGAGCACAGCTGTGCTGAGAGGGTAACGGATCCCTTGAGGGCTGTTGACCTCAGCCTAGACATAGCCTGTCCTTCTGCAACAGGCATTTTGCAAAGGCTTACACACTTGAGGTTAACTTGCTTGTGTTCTCTCCAAATGAAGCGCTGGTCCCTCTCGCATGGAAGATGATGACGCTACTGTAGGCAGGCTTTCCATGTTGTCCTTTGAATGATCAGTGGGGTGAAACAAGTCAGGATAGCTTGGGTTTTGTGCATCTGGGAAGCCGTATCTCTGTTGCTTTGAGCAGAGATGAGAAGGTTTTGAGCAAGATGACAAATAGGTACTGTATGAGACTCTTACAGAGTGGAGCACCTCACTCTGTGTCTGAACCCAAGGGACACCTTGGGGAAACTCAGATCCAGGTTCATCGTTGGATCCCACAGACCTACATCTAGAAGAGATTCATCTAGGGCTCTTGAAGACAAGATTTCTCCTCTCCGCAGTTGCTCAGCAAACTGCAACAGTGATCTTCCTTTCCTAGATTGAGCTGCTGGGCTAAATTGAATTCCATTCCTTGGAGACCTCTCCATCAGGTGCACACCTCGCTCATTACACTTTTCCTCTCCACTTTTGTTTTTCATAACAAACCACCTTTTTGTAGATAGTCTTTGTTTCCCATCTGGAAACCAGTCTGCCACCATAGATTGGACCTGCCCTTTGGGAGCAAAGATTCCTTTTACTCTTGTACTCTCTTTGTTTCTCTCCTCTGCTGGAGGGATTAATTTTTATTTTCTCTCTCACCTCTTTCCAGGCTCTTCTCTTTTACCATCTCCTTTTCCACTTGTCTCGACCTGTTCTGGATAAGGGGAGGTGAGGGAACATCACAGCTTGCAGATGTTACAGATCCATTGTGGCATTTGGTACAACCAGAAATGGCCCTTGTGTGCTCAACCATCTGTTTCAGCTCAGCTACACCATTCTGGCCTTGTAAAAGACAGGTCCTGGCAAGTTTGTACATGTGGATATTGCTTCCCTGCAGCATCATATGCTGCTGCACTCACTGACTGAGCCCTTCTCCTGTGTTACACCTCTTGAGGGGCTTCTTTTCCAATGTGTCAGGTGATGCTGTGTTTATCAGGTAGTGGAGAGGGATGGCAGCACCCAGCAGAGAGGAGGATGGGACGTGTGTGATCCCCCTCTGGTGGACCTTGTCCCCCCTGTGCAGCTGATGGACAGGTTGCATCCCACATCTGGAACGTGATGGTTGTTGAAGGGAAGAGTGATCGTGGCACTATCATGCCATAAATATGCAAGGTACAGGTGCAGGTGTGAGGGAGGGTGCTGTGGGGTGTCAGCCATATGAGTACCCTGCTCTGTCAGATCACAGGTGAAAAGAATTTTGGAGTCTCATCCAGATGCCTTTTGCCAATGACAAAATCCTTTTTTTCTGGTCACAGAAGTGGAGAATAGCTGGTGTCTCTTCTTAGGAGGCCCCTGATGCCCAAATGCCACAGCTGAGGCCTGAGGTGTGTTGGCAGAGTGGCATCATGCCCCAGGGTGGTGGGTTGGAGAAGGCAGGGATGTATCCTGCCAGCCCAGGGACACATGGATGGGCACTGGAGCAGAGCTCCACATTGGAGCAGCAGAACAAGGGACCCCTGGAGGGACCCAACATCCATCCCAAGAGCTGTGTGACCATCAGGATCAGGAGGTGGCAGAGCATCCGATTTCCATCACTGTGACTAGGAGTTCTGGGCCAGTTCTGAAATGCATCTTCAGATCCCCCTGAGGAGCATTGCCTAAAGAGCCACAACACTGCATCATTTCCCAGAAATCCCCTGTCAGCCTAACCATAAACGCCAGGGAGAGTGGAAGGTGAGGAGACATGTCTTTTTTCAATTTCCTACAACAAAGCAAGTGTAAAGGGGATTAGGAAAGCAATGCTGGGGGAAAAGAGAGAGATTTAGAAGGGAAGGGAACATTAAGATTGAGAGGGATAAAATGCAGATTGAAGTTGTTGGGCTCTAACAGAAGAACTTCTCAGTCTATATATTTAGCTCAGTGAGGTATATAAACAGAAACCTACAGCCAGCTCAGCCACTTCTCCCCCAGTGGAGTGAGTCATCAGCCCTTGGATCTAAAGTTAGGTTCACGTCAGAGCTTACACGCTCACTCTCTGCCTCTGATTTTATTTTTCTCTTTCTATTTTGAAGGGTGTGGGAAAAGCTGAGCACTGTCTCCTGGAAGCAGCAAACATGAACCCACAGTGGCAACAGATGCTGGACCTGATGCCCTACCTGGGAGCACTCTGAAAAAGCCTGCCTTGTGTTTGGCTGCTCCTCTTCCTTGCCGCTTGCCTGGGGATTAGCTCAGCTGACATGTGGATGTGGCTGATGTGGGCACACAGTAGACCCAGCTCTGAGAGATTTGTGCGCTGTGCAGATGAGCCGGAGGGCAGTCTGGGCTGCATGGCTGTTCCTGGGGACAACAACAGGATTTGCAGTGATGGTCAGTGTCTTGCTCCTGTGTGCTATGCAGGAGTGTTGGATCTGCCATCACACCTGGCAAGAGGGACCGGGGGTGGGTCAGCCTGGCAGGAGGCAGGATGATGCCTGTGAGACCTGGCTAGAGAGGATGCCTTTAAATCCAGTGTAGGCTGCTGCTTGGTGGGCTTAGGCCACAGACACCTGCAAACTTGCAGATGAGAAAGCTGCATCCCCCAGAACTACCCCTGCAGCCTCTCTGCTTTGATATGGCTCCCCCTTCTCTGCTTGTACCCTCTCTCCCAATCTCCTCTCTGCAGCAGTTGCAGTGAATCACCTACTTTCCCCACTAATCCCCCAACCAGTGCTGCTGGGTCAGGTGGTGATAGGGATGATGTGGACTTTCCTGTTCCTCTCAAAAATCACAGAGAGGGCAGGGAGGAACCCTTGGGTATGCTCTGGATGCTTCTGTAGGGCCAGCTTGTGCCATGCTCAACTCTGGTGTGACCCTCCTCCAGGCTGCTCACAAGTGAACTCACATATATCAGTCAGGGCAGGTGACAAAACTCTTTGAAAGCACCTTGGGGGCTGAAAATGGAGCCCTGTGACTACTGTGAGCTGCAAGATGAGGAACCGTTCATTTTCAGACCTTTCCCTTGGGGCTGGTGGAGAGGAGGGTCTGCTCAGGGAGGGCAGCAGCTTCCCAGCCTAAGGCTTGGTGATAATACTGGGATTGCAACTGTGGGGGATGCCTGTGGTTTACACACCAGAAAACTCATGGAAATCCTCCTTATTATGTGTGGTCTTGGGAGGTGTGTGGGGACAAGGGGGCTCTGCTCTGGAGCATGAGCTGCCCTGAGCTTGCCCTCTTTTCCAGCACCAAATCTGTGATGAATGGTATCGCTACATTTCCCCACTCGGCCCCTTTCCCTTTCACCTCCTTCCAAGCCTGTTGCATGTTTTTATCAGTTTGGAGGGTTTGTCTGAGTGAGAGTTCAAATGTCTCCTTATGCCCATGCTGTGGGTATGCTGGAAGGGAAACAGACATGATCTTGGATGTGGACAGCAGTGATGACCCACAGATTATCCTGGGTCTGATTATTATTTATGTGCATCTGTCCTCCTGTGCCCCTCTCTGTGTGCCTGTCATCTTCCTTTACCATTTAATTTCTTTCACCTCTCCTTGCTGCCCTGTTTCTCCCTCCTGTTTCACCCTCTCCCTTTCTTTCCTGCCCTCCTCCTCATTCTCTTTTTCTCATTTGATATTCATGCATGAATAAATTCAATCGCATTTTTCCCTGTTCCCCCTGAAGGGGCTTGTTGGTGAATTGCAGGCATCTGAAATCATATAATGCTCAGATTCATCATTTTGGGGACAGAATTGAAGCCCTTCTTCTCAGGAAGGAATAACATGCTTTTTTATTAGGAGAGGGAGTGGCAAGTGTCTTGAAGCTGAGGAGGAGGAAGCCAAGGGGATTAATTTCAGCAGCTCAGGGTAGACTTGGTAGCATGAGGGGGCTAGAAGGTCAGCCAGCCCCTCTGGTGTATGCAGGAATGGGGAAGGCATGCGTAGGTGTGTGTATACGGGAGTGTGAGTGCCTATGGTTGCTTGCGTGCTTGCTCTGTGTGGTGCTTGTGGTGTGCTTAGGGAGGAGTAATATCTCTTAGGGGGCTGCTGAGAATTGATTGAGGCAGGAGCTGTCTCAGTGGGTTGCCAGCAGCTTGGGACCCTGAAGATTCAGAGCAATTGTCTAGATATCTGTCTGGGCATCTGCCTCTGATGACTTTTGGGTTGATTACGTAGCTCTGTCATCACCCCAAACTCTGCTGTGAGTCTGGGGACATGCCTTGTGCCACATCCCCATCACATGAAGAAGTTGAGGTCAGTGTGTCACAAAATCATGTCCATCCTGCACTTCAAGGGGCTTCCTAATGTGCATGGGCTCTTGTTGTCTTCCTGCTCCTACGTGGGAGCACTCTAGCTTTTACAGGACAGTAGACTTAGGGTAACCACAACCATCTTTGGTACTGAAGGTGGCTGGAGACAGTGTCCTGTGTGGCATCAGTACAAACAGGCTCAGACCACTGATGGGGAGAAGCCCAGGCATGACAAAGATTTATTATCCTTGAATAAAATCTCCTCTGGTTTGTGGAAGATGCATGGGTTCACCATGCCACTGCAGCCCTGGTCAGAAGCTATGAAAAAAGAAAGGCTGGATTTGCCCTAGAAAGGGCTGTTTTTCACAGAGGTTATTAATCAAGTAACTTTTGATGCTCATGACATTCCTGTCATTTATAACTCTGCTCCCTTTTCATTTTTTTCTAGCACTCCTGGTGCACCCTAAGGATCCTCTGAGGGTTGAGTTTTAATTTCAGGAGAGGAAACAAGATTAGACACTTTATAAAACACAAAAGTGTTATGCTAAAAGCAGACAGTAGCCATAATCTTTGCTCCAAAGACTTTTAAGGGCTTCACGGGAGATGGTGGCAGTGCCAACCACCTTTCTAAGGCTCCAGAGAGCTTGGCTTCTGTGATGGAAATGGCTAGGGGATCCTTGGCTTCTGCCTGATGCCCCTGGCACAACAAAGCCAAGCTGTGCAGAGATGGATGGCAGAGGAAAGGATATGTACTGGGTGTTCTTCACCCTAGACAGTGAATGCATGTGAACTACCTTGAAGTAAAACCAGAGATGCTCTGGCTTTACTGGAAGATGGGTTTACTGCATTGCCTTCCTGTGGAGAGTTAGTGTTTGAGGGTCTGTTTCACAGTACCATTGAAGTGCTTGGTTTCCCAGCCATTCTTAGGTCAGATGTGCTAATTACCCTGACCCAGCTATTCTAGCCATACACACAAAGTCAGTGTCAGCTGCTGCAGATACCTTCTTGGTGGGAAAGGGATGAAGAAGGTTTTGTGTAACTCTTGTATGGAAGCGGAGGAGCTTCTGGGTTGCAGCACATGTTGTAAAACACCCCAGCTGGGTCCTGGTCACTTTTTAGCTGCCTATTTACAATATGTGCCCATGGCAGATGCAAGAATATCTCTGTCTCTCATAAGGCCTGGGGTTTTATTGGTCTGAACAAGCAAACCCCATGAAAAGTCTTGAGGACTATGCTGGCTTCATGTAGCATCTCTTTCCCAGAGCTGATGCTGATAGGGATCCTCAGCAGGAAAATTGAAGGTTGATTCTCCAAGGATGAGGGGCCTGTGCCATGGGATGGGACTGGTGGTGGAGGCAGCTGGGCTGACCCTCTGTTGGGGGGGGCTCAGGGCATCCATACTCTGTTCTAGTCTCTGGACAGTGGTCTCCCTGCATGTTATCCATTCCTCTTGGTTCCCTCTGTCTTCATGGAATGCAGTAGGAAACTGATTTGTGGTGAGTTGTTCCCATGCCGTAAGTTCCTGTAACAGATTAGGGAGTAGGGTGGGGGGAGAGGAGGGACAGATTTTGAGGGAGGGACTTTTAGGGGGGGGTTGTTAGGCTGTTTTTTTAATTATTCCCAAGGGAAGAATCCCTAACCTGTTTGGTCCATAACCTGTGGAGCGACACACACTCACAAGTTCAGACCTCATGCCAAGGCAAGCATGCTGAAGCTGGTGACCATCAGAAAAGGAAGGATGAGTGGGCTGAAGGCAGGGGAACATCATCAGTCCTGAGAGCTCACCGTGGATGTGGGTGTGCGATGGTGTGCATGATTTCTTCCTTTCCTCTGGTGTTGCTAGAATTCCTGCTTTATGTGCCTCTAAATGTAGGTTTCCCCTAAAGACATTTGGTGTCACTGTAAGGACGGCATTTCATTCTCCCTCTCTGCCTGTACAGTTATTCTCTCTCTCTCTGTGCAGTTTGCTCCATAAGCCGTTGGTGAACATACCATAAGACAGAGAGAGAGAGAGAGAGAGAGAAACCACACACCAGCCCTTCCTCCTTGCTTTCCCACCATGGAATAGCTAAACTTGCCCCCACCCACACCTCCATCACCTTCCAGTGCCCCATGATTATTTTGACCCTCTGGTCTTTCTGGAAGGAAGCTTCTGTCACTTCTTAACACCACCCGCCTGGAAAAACACGCACAGACACACAGACAAAGCCCTCTAAACCCTCCTGCAAAGGAAGAGGTCCTTTTTTTTCCCCTCTTTTCTTCTGCTCTGACTCCAGAGCTTCAGACTCCAGCCTGTGAAGCTACAATTTCTTACCATGTATTCTCCTTTTAAACCGTCTCCTTTCTGCACACGCTCAGTCCTTGCAGCCACGGATCTAACACAACTCCCTGCTTCTCTTCTGCAGGTTCTTTGCTCCCTGTCACTCAGCTGATTCTGATCTTTTTTCTATTTCCCCACCCCCACCACCGGGCACTGAGGTGTGTGTGTGTCTGTGTGTGAGTGTGCCTGTGTGCAAAGGGGGGAGGTGGGGGGGGCTTTTTTTTTCTTGTTGGGGGAATTTTTTCAAAGCGTCTTCATTATTATTTTATTTTGCTTCTCTGACTTGGACACTTCTCCCTTGGAGATTTCCATGCAAAGGTAGGTGAGATGCATGCACACCTGTCTAACCTTATGTCTGTCTCGTGTCACTTGTTTTTGCTGTTCTTTTAATAGAAAACTTGTACCCGCCTGTGTACCTGCATCATTCCTGTTTTGTTTCGTACCTGTTTCCTCTCTTGCAGAAGTAAAGGCTGAGGGTAGACATGTCTGTAGTGTTAATAATTCTGTCTTTCCAGAGAGGAAAGTTATTCCTCTGTGCATGTCCAGCTGTATGTGTATGTCCATGTGCGATGCCCATGTATGTGAGAGTGCCTCTGTTTACCCAACAAGTAGTGCTAATTGATTCTGGTGTGTGTTTTGGGCAGAGGGGCTGATGGAAATAGAATGACTGTGTGTCCAGCAGTTCACGTCTGTGAGCAATTGCAGAAGGGAATGTGTTTCTCACGCGTATTCATCAGCAATTTATACATGACTATAAATGATAGAAGGAGCACGAATAAGCCCAGAAATTTCAAATTTAGCCATGGTTAGTTTGCACTGTTATGATGGGGAAGGGTGGTGGGAAAGAGGAAGGGTTACAAAATCTCCTCCCTGGAGAGGTAACTGTCTGAGACTTGTATATATGTAACTTTTCCTAAAACCATCTCACTGTTTAGGGGCTTCTTGGGTTTGGTAAATTTTTGTTTTGCAAAGCAAGCATTGGGGCTTGGATTTAGGTTTCATGAATTATCTTTTCTTGTTCTGTTTATGATTATTATTGCATTTCAATTGTGCGTGCAACATCCAAAGTGACATGGAATAAGATGTACTTTAACAAATGCATCATCTTCTGTACATCACTGGAAGCTGTTGGCTGGAGTCAGGGGGAGAGAAATAGAAGAATTAAAAAACAAGAGAAGCAGAAATAATGTTAGATATTGTTGACTGGCAATTATCTGGTGTATTTTCTACCAGTACTGGTTTTTGTAACATTCTTGATGGATACCTTTTGCTTCTTGGTAACGGCAGATGTGTGAAAAGTGCCCGCTTTAAAAAAACAGACAAACCAGAAATAAAAAAAAAAAAAGAAAAGCATCATCTCCCTGAAAATTATTGCTAAGAAAAATGATAAACATCAAAAAACAGAACTTGCTCTGTATTTTCTCTCTGCTAACATGAAGCGTTTTTCTCATTCATCTGGGGGTTACTAGTGGTTGTGTATCTCTGTTGCTTAGAAGACTGCTATGTTAATTGTCAGTTGTTCCTGTGTGCTATTGCAGAGTTCTTGGTCTTAAATTTGGGTTGGTGATTAAGGATTTCTTACCTCAGAAGAAGGAAGGGGTCTGCTGACCCTCCACCTCCCTTACTCCTTGATGTTTTCACTCCAACACATAAACTTCTCTATTGGTGGAAGGAAATCTGCAAGCTCATTATCTTCTCAACACCCTACCTGCAAAGAAACTTTTATTTTAAAGCACTGGGAATTCAAGAGCCCTGTTTTGCCCCCCCTTCCCCTTTATATTTTAAAGGCACCTTCTGAGCATCTCTCCCTCAGCCAGCAGTGCCCCATCCCTTGGGGCTGGGCAGGAGCACAGCCTCAGGCAGGAGGCAGCTGCCCGCTGTCTGCAAGGGCTTATGCTGCTGGACTGGGAGCATTTATTTCTCTCTATTAAATAACATAATAGTTTCATGGCATTAGCATTGAATGTGAGCTTCCTCAGAATGGCAGCAGTGCACGTCTGTCGCTGAAGGTCTAGTGCCACGATCCTCTCCCCAGGGGAGACAGGAGGCAGGCGTAGATCAAATCTGGGCATTGGGATGGATTCCCTGTCCATGGGCAGAGTGTTTGCTCTGGGCTGGCTGGGAGAGGGTACAGTACCTGTCCAGGAAAGCCTTGTCCCTGGCTGTAGTGGGAAGGTGGGGAAAAGCAGTTTCTCTGCAGATCTCACTGGCAATCATGTGTCTAAGCACTGGCCACCTCAATGCACCAGCAGATGCACACGTGCCTTTCCAGGAGATGTGGTGGTGAATATCTAAGAGGACAGTCTGGGGGACAAGGAGAGAGCTTTGATCTGCCACATCTAAGGGGTTTCAGTTGTGAAGCCTATCATAAAGGGGGAGGTTATGCCAACCTGTCTTATGTTTTCTCTCACAAAAATCTCCCCTTGTTGGTGTCTCAGGAGCTGTTTCAGGCAATGAACCTGTCTGGACCAGGGCCCGTGCAGCCACAACCATCAAGAGAGTGGGGGGGGGGTGTCACTGGACAGGGATGTTGATTCACAGGGAGCTAACTGCTTGACTGTGGGTGTTTCTGGGTAGGCAGAGTGGCCTTGGTTGGGATATAAGGAGACCAGTTGGGCTGCTTAGGTTCTGAGTGCACCTATGATGCTGGACAAGCTTTCCTGCATCCCCACCCTTGTTCCTACCAAGAGCAGCACCTTTCTCACTGGTCCAACCCTGGGCGTCATCAAAGTGCCAGTAATGCATCTGTTCCCCAGGCTGCCACTCTGGCTTCTCCTCTAGTCCTGGGCTCCGCTCCTTTCCTTTCCTTTCCTTTCCTTTCCTTTCCTTTCCTTTCCTTTCCTTTCCTTTCCTTTCCTTTCCTTTCCTTT
>JANIJG010015189.1:15619-26247 GCA_024611175.1 Megaceryle torquata | reverse complement strand
AGGTTGGCCGGGGCTCTGAGCACCCTGCTCTGGTTGCAGATGCCCCTGCTCAGTGTAGGGGGGTTGCACTGGATGACCTGGAGCTGGATGTCCCTTCCAGCTCAAACCAGTCTATGATTCTATAAATCTATGATGCTATGATACTAGTGCAATTTATCCATTGGTTCTGGAAGGCTCAATCAAGGCTGAAAATAATATTGTCGCTTACCTGCTGGGTGCCTGAAGGTGCATCCAGCTCTATGGAAGGTGATGCTGCCTCAGTATTGCATTTAAGGGACATATAAAAAGCTCTTCTGCCTCCAAGGAGGATCTCCTGTTTCAGGATCCATAGAAACTCAGTGGTTGATCCGAACTGACTCTGACAAGCAGTTTTAAAGTCCCTTCTCAGCCTGACACTACAGAACATAAATCAAACTGCTGTATGGTATCGCTGAACAAATGCAGTTAGACTCTTATTACATAAAAGCAGGCAAATAATATGACTAGAAGGGCATTTTAATACATTATACTCGTTACTTGGTAGTTTGATGTCAAATATATGAAATATTAAGCAAGATATAATAATCCCTCTAGTAATGTAAAAACGTTCACATTTTTAATGTAGAGATCTCACTGATGAGGCAGGATTGTTCAACATCCTCGAAGGCAGCTTTCTAAATTATGCTATTCCCCATGGCATGTGAAGGACAGATCACAGGCTTAATGGAAGGAGCATTTTCCTTCTCCCTGTTGAACAATGGGATTTGCATTTCAGCCCTCCAGCAAGCCAAGTTACTCCTGATACCTTCTAAATTAGTACCACCTCATCAGCTGCACCCAGGGTATGTCCTAAATTAATGAGCAATCCCTGAAAGGCTTTATTATCTCCTGTCTAATAGATCATTAGCACTGGATATACTTTGACAGGGTGTGCCCACCCCTGCTTCTGGAGAAAGGTTCCCCTGGTTAAATAGGGCATCTTAGAGGTCCATCGCTGGGTTCCCATTATGCTCCTGTACCTGTAGAGGAGTTAAGGTGAACTGCAGAAGAATCATTTCCCTGGCCTTCCAGTTTCTGCACTTTCATAGCTGCAGAATAACAGCAGAATTGCCGGTCCGTTATGTCATCATTTCTATTTGGTGAGAGAGAAGTAAACGCTGTATTCATAACACCATCTCCAGATGCAAGAGAGCTGTCCTCCCAAGGCTGGGAGGTGGGCTTCTGCATTGCAAGCCCTCCTGGTTCTTTTAGACACCTACACTGCTGTGGTCAGCTCTGAAGCTGCTCACTCACCACGCTGTCTCCACGCTGGAGAGCAGCAGGAAACAACCCAGGGAGCAGAAATGCTGATGTAACAGTTCCTGTTGGGAAGGAGCTGCTCATTAATCTGCTCTCAGGCTGTCATTCTTCGAGATCCTGGTCAAAAGTGTTTGCAAAGCTACAAGTCAAACATTCACCTCTTCAGCCTTGTCTGTGCTAAGACCTTAACTCATTGCTGACAACATACATCAGTAGGTGGAACAGCTGGAGCAGCGCTCACACAGCTTTAGCCAGAGCATGGGGATACCCAGAGCACATTAATACGTGACCCAAACCCTCATCAGAGTTCCCCACTCTCTGCTTCTACCACAGAAGCTTGTGGAACAGGGGTCCAGTTGCTTCAAAAGGCTTTATTCACTTAACATCAGTATCATAGAATCAGTCTGGTGGGAAGAGACCTTTAAGAGCATCAAGTCCAACAGTTAACCCAGCACTGCCAGGGCACCACTGATCCATGGCCCTCAGCACCACAGCTCCACAGGGGGCTTGGAAACCCCTCCAGGGATCACGGGGACTCCACCACTGCACTGGACAACCCTGGAAGGGAACAAATTGTTCCTCATGTTCAACCTAAACCTGCCCTGGAGGAACTTGAGGCTGTTTCCTCTTGTCCTGTTGCTTGTTCCTTGGAAGAAGAGCCCACCCTCCTGTCAGGAGCTGTCAGAGCCAGAAGGTCTCCCCTGAGCCTCCTTCTCTCCAGGCTCAACAAGCCCAGGTCCCTCAGCTGCTCCTCACCAGACTAGAATGTTCTGTTTGCAGGCTTAATACATTAAACAGCCAATGAAGGTTGGGACAGAGATTCTGGGGATCTGGATTCAGCTTTTAACATGCATTCATTTGTAGAGTTTCAGAAGCTGGTTTGTTGGCTTTTCACCTTCCCCTGTTCTGATGCCCTTCTCTGGACATGCTCCAGCCCCTCAATGTCAGCTGCCTCCATCTTAAGTAGGGGGCTGCTGGCAGCAGAAAGCTGTTACTGGGTGAACTGGATCCCTGCAGGCATTTGCTGTAATAAAGGTGCCTGAGACCAGGCCTGGTTGTCACTTGGTGGGCTTTTAATGATTCCTCACTTGCCTGAGGTAGCTCCCTCAGCTCTGTTTCCAGCAGAGGCTGTGCTGAAGCCCAGCTCCTTTCCCTCAGCAGGTGTAGGGCAGAGAAAATGCTGAATCTTCTGACTTCAAAAGGAACATCCATCCTTTTACTTACATAGCTTTTATTGTGCTATCTAGAACATCTGGCATCTGTGAGCTTTTAATCTTGTTCTTATCTGTAGCTAATAAGCATGGGTCAAAGATGCCCATCATCTCCTTGGCAATGGACAGAGTTTCCACAACAGGAGGGTAGGGTTTTTTTTTCAGACTCAACATATATTTCTTTCTGGAGATACCCTCCAGCTGCTCAGTGAGGTGACAAAGAAATAAATCCCTCCTCAGACCCCCTGTTACTTCTTTTGGGAAGAGTCGCCACTTATTTTAACAAAGATTCCCTGAGCTAAATTTAACCCCCTGGCTTTCCTGAGTTTAGCCCACTGACTTTGCAGAGGAAAATACAGAGCTGAGTCTTGTTTTGGAATAAGCTCACGAGCACAAAGAACTCTCTCAAAAATTGCCACTGCAGGACCTCAGCCAGCAAGAGGCTCATAACCAAATAATGGGAACTTGTGATCACTCCTTGATCACAAGTATCTGCTGGCTAAATGAGTATCTCTTGCTTAATGGGTAATCTTGTTGCCTCTATTTTTAAAGAGCAAAGTCTCCACTCTCTGTTTTTGAAGGTCCCAGTAACTAGCTTAGATATGGTAGACTGACTTCCAGAATGATTGAATTTGATTTGCAATGAAAATCAGATCAACAGATTTTTCTTATCTCAATGCAAATGTCCCTCATCTACGTGAATTAGGAGTCTCGGTCAACTCCAAGTTGACTCTCTCAAACTCCCAGAATTCAATTTCCTGAGCAGGAGACAGTATAGATTAGCTTGATTTATAATAAATTTCAACTCTCCCAAGGTAGCTCGTGCCAGCAGTGTCTCCTTCCGAGCTGTAGATCTTGAAATAGAGGAGTCAGATACTGGGGTTGATAATTAATGTGAAGCCTCCAGATCTTAGAGCTATTCCAATCTAAAGTAATCACATAAACTTCCAAGAAGCCAAAAAATAAAACACAAAGAAGAGAGATGGAAAGAAATCACAAGTGCATCTGTGATGCATCTGTGACTCAGGTATGCCAGTGATGGAGTGAGCACTCATTCATTACCAGTAGAGACTGGGATTTATGTTTTGAACCTGTGCAGGAGCTGACTTCAGCTCTTGGAATTCACATCTCTTCATAGCAAACACTTCACCACAAATTTTATCCCTTTCTGAAATTCAAATTGCAACCCTAGAGTGCTAAGATTGGGTCTGCAACACAAAGCATCTCTGAGGTACCACAGAGCACCTGTTACCCCAGAATCTCACATTGTCTAGTTCCAAAAGTCTCACCTCCACACATCATTAAGCCTCGGAACAGTAGCAGAGTGTGGAGGACAGCTTGGAAAGCTGGTAAATTATCAGAGAACCAAAATTTATCACCCACAGCAGGCAAATCGCAGGGATTCTGCAGCACAAGTGAAAAGAGAGTAGGTGCCTGAGCAATGCTCTAACAAGGAAAACGAGTCACTGCTGGCATATGGCAAGAACAGCCTTTTGCCTACAGTGATTTCTGATGAGGGATGTCCTAGTTTGGGGACTTTCTTAATGACCTATTAAATCCAACACCGCCTGAGCTAACAGTGTTAGACTAACCACCCTGCAAAATGTCCTCCAGGGAGGAAGTTGAGCATCTAGGAGCAGCTCACAAGCCAGGGAATCACACTATCAAAACTCTCTTCCTGCTCTGTCCCAGCTATCTTTCTGGGGGGAACTCTTTTAAAGAGTGTTTGAGGGAAGGCTAAAAAAAAATTAGATGCATAAATGTGGATTTGTGGATTACAGACTTAACCCCCCCCACACTGTGCACAGCAGTGTGGCTACACCTGCATCTTAGGAGTTCTGTCAGGTTCAATCTTTTAGAAAGGAGTTTTGAGAGCTATGACAAAAGGCTTTATAAAAATGTCTATCAGGTTTTTCTCTTATAATTGCTTCAGATAATAGAACATCTGAAAGCATTCAGAGGTGTAATGAACACAGCAAAATGGGCTGCACGTAAAAAAAAATACAGCCTGAAACCGACACTGGGTTTGTAGAAGCAACAGAAAGCCCTTTGACAAGGTGACAGAAATACAGCCTAGAGAAGAGATTGGACAGCAGCTGTTGGGTTGCTCACGTGCTCACGATGTACGTCTCACTGACGGACTGCTTCACAGCAGACTGATCCTTCACAAGTGTCTGAGAATGCCAAGAGAGAAAACCTTGGGGTTTTTATTTATTTTTTTACAGGACAGCCCAGAAGTGTGTTGGTTTGTTTTTTTTTTTTTTTTAGGAGGCCTGTACACACATTTGGGTACAAAGGTTGGGTTTCCTCCTGCCCTCCTCAGCTCGGTGCTGTACAGAGGGTTTCAGATTTGCTGCCATTGCAGCAGAGCAGGACACAGCTAAAATCAGCTCCCTTCCTTAGGGGAGGACGCAGCAGATGGCACTGTTGCTTTAGCAGTCCTGCATCACTCATTTTCTCTTTTCTTCCCCCCTTTGTAGGAAGTCCCAGGTACATTTTTCCTTCCTAACCTCTCTCCTTCTGGGGGATTTCACCCCGTGTTCTGTGACCAGGTCCAGCCCCACTCAAGCACAGTGCTGCACTGCCAGGGTCCTTCGGCACAAGCATCACTCCCTGTCCACCCTGCTCCCTGTTTACCACCCCTAGCAGATGCTTCTGTAGGGGAACCCTTGCCTTTGCCTGAATTTATTCCCCTGGGTTCCCTTGTATGCCCCATTTAATTACTTTGCCCCATTTCAGCAGTGATCTGCTCAGATGTTAATGGCATGTTGGGGAAGCTGGGCACGTTTCTGCCACATCTCCTCACTCACATCGAGTTTTATCTCTTTCCATAACTTTGTCTCAGTGATTTCCCACCCCACCCCCCCACCTTTTTTTTTTTTATTCTTATTTTTCCCCATGCTCAATGCCTTGGTATTTATCACCATTCATTTTACAGTTCTTACTCCAAACAATTTTTTTTAAAAGGCTAAAATATTTCTGGGTTTCCCTTTCCCCTTTTATCATCAGTCATTTAGATGTTAAATTAGTTTAGACTTTCCTAGACGTGTTTTAATTAGGGAGATGTTTATTTACCACTAGCTGCATATGCATGAGCTGGCTTTAACACAGTCCTCTCCTGAACCCTGCTGAAAACTCCCCCTAAAATCAACCACAAGCAACTGGAAACTTATCAGAGATTTAGTCAGTAATAAAAAAAAAGTAACCGAGGAATTGCAACTGCTTTATGTCTGTGCTGGCAAAGGCTCACCCAAACAGGACTCTGCCTGGTTAAAAAGCTCAGGCTTGGTGCCAAAACATGTAACCCTGGGATGCCTGGACACCTGCTTGGATATGGATCACTGTTTATCTCTGGAACACAGGAGGAACATGAGGCGTGGGCATTTGCATGCTCTTAAGTATTTGTCTAAGAAGCCTGGAGGGAAGGTTTCCTACTGAGAATGCTTCGACGTATTTTTACCTCTTCCTGGGGAAGTGGGGCAAGAGTAGATGGAAAGAAAGTGATTTTTGTGGAAAATAAAATATCAAAGCAAACCTGATTTGAGGTCCTGGAAGTTCCCCTCTCAGTGGTTGATGCACTGCTCTTTACTCTCCAGCTTCCTAGCACCTTGGGAAAAAAAGGAGGTACTTGGTAAGGGTGCCACCAGCATCAAGTGATTGTTGAGTGACAAGGAAAACTTCTTTGGTGTGAGGGTGTGGGAGCCTGTGCCAGGCTGCCCAGAGAGGTTGTGGAGTCTCCTTCTCTGGAGAGATTCCAACCCCACCTGCACCCTGCTCTGGGTGACCCTGCTGGGTGGAGCAGGGGGGTGGCACCAGAGCATCTCCAGAGGTCCCTTCCTACCCCCATCATTCTGTGACTGAGTTCACATTCACAGTTTTTAAATTAGGCTCCAAATTCTGTTCTGGTAACTAGAGTTGTGTCTGTGCAGTGGAAGTCAGGAATTCTTCCCACCTCCTCCTGCTGAGGAAGACCATAATCACGTTACTTTGAGACAAACCATGCTGTGCATCACCCTTTGTGCCCTGAGATTCTCGCGGGGCTATGCAGTGAAATCCAGCATATCCCAGTCTAGATCCAGGGACAAGGGTTACTCAAAGTAGTACCTTCCTCATCACATTCCCCTTGTAGCTTTGAGCTAGAAGCATATTTAAGGCCCAACAATTTGAGACAAACAGCTTTTTTTTTTATGTGTGGGATAAGGGATTTATAGAGTTAAAGACTTCGAGTTAGGTCCTCCCTTCACCTCTCCTAGAAGAGCAGGATTGTTCCTTACAGCACAGAACGATTCATCCACTTCAGGGCAAGAAGCATTGCCCTTTTGGTTCAGTTCTGGCTGCATTTAGCATCCAAATTGATCTCACTATGAAAGTAATCTCAAGGAAAAAAATTGCATGCCTGTGTATTTTCTAGGAGAACCAACAGGGAAGAAAAACCAGGCAAACCAAAGCAAAATAAAGGTGAAAACTGTAGATTGATTTATGTAATCCTTACTCACATGAATATTAACAAACTGTCCACACGAGTAGACGTCGCAAAAAGCAAATCAGGATCTGAGAGGCTTGCTTTTGTTTGAAGACAGCTGGAAAACAATGTATTCTTTAATGACATATGCATGTTAATACAAATTGCATGCTCTCCACTAATCTAATACTCACAAAATAGAGCACATCCATCATGGAAATTAAACAATAACTTCGTACTCGAACAAATTCTGCAATGAATATGTTACAAAAATAATTAAGAGATAATGTCAATTGGCCAGAACGTTATCGTAAGGGAACGGTCTCCATTTGTGAGATTAAAAAAGCCCAAGACAAATCGTGGGCAGTTCTAAAATAAAGTCACAGACGTGGTCAATTGGTTGGGGTTTTTTGTTGTTGTTGTGGGTTTGTTTTGTTTGGGTTTTTTCTTCAAACTACAAGACATTCTTTGACACTATTTCATTATGATATTGTTTCTCCTAAATCAGTGGACTGAGGGATGCTTTAGCTGACTGACAACTGTTCTCTAACATTGTGGAAAGCCTAGGTCTTGATTAGCTTCAATTTCCCCCCCCCCCCTCCTAGCCAACAGTCAGCTCTATCAATAAAATAATTTCTCTTTAATGCAATATATATTTTTGAAGAAGGATGCTATTTGATTTCTTTATATAGCCAATTAGACATGACAAGACATGCTCTGAATACATCACCACCCACTCCTTTCTTCAGCAACAACCGTAAGAGAGGCATAAAAAAAAAATAAAGGTATTTTCAAGCATCAAAAAAACTCTTGTTCATATTTGGTTTCAAAGACAAGCAAAGGTTGGCTTGGTTCTCATTTAATCTCAAGCTTTTCCTTGGGGCAGAAAACACAGATATTTTTTGATTCCTCTTGGGTACATTGGATTTTGTTGTATTTTCTTCCTACGGGTTGGCTGGCCTGCCTCAGCTCCTGCACTGCAAAAGTACACAGTGCCCAGAGCCTCTGGGAAGCCACGCAAAGCTGGAAGGCAGCACTTTGCTCCTGGTTCTGCCAAGTCTTCTTTAGTAGTTCCCAGCCTTAGTTTTAGACCTACAGCTACTAATCTAGGAAAACCATCAGGTTTTAGTCCCTGGCTTTCCAAATAATCTAAGAAAGAAGTTGCCCAGGTTTAATTCACACAGAGATGGAGCCAGAAATCTGCAGTCAAATTGTCGAAAGCCCTGATGTGATCAGAAAGCCTCATGCCAGAACACTTGTGAGAAGTGCAAGTGCATTTCTCTGCCATAGCTTGTGAAAATCAAATTCTAATTCTTCACCTCACAGAAAATCCTGCTCTGTGCTCAATTTAAACTGATTGCACGGCGTAGCTAAGGAGAAACAAAGCTGGAAAGACCTTAGTGCTTGTTGGTGAAGGCATTTCAGCTTGAGCAAGATCTGAAGCTATCTGAAAGCCATTAGCAAGAAACCTCTTGCATACATTCCTAGAATGGTAGGTGTTGGAGGGGACCTCCAGAGATCATCTCCTCCAACCCTAAGTGAAGTTCCTTCACTTCTAGGTGACCATGTAGGTACTTCTGCATGTACAGGTAGGCTCTTGGTGCTCCCTTTTCATCTTCTCATTTCTTTTTGCTGTGGAAGCAATGCCATCACACCCAAGTGGAAGTGTCCTGACCTTCCACCCCAGGTTAGCTTATGAGTGAGGCCAACCCCTCCTCTACCAGGGTCCCAGCAGAGGAGAGAATTGAACCTTGGTTTCTGATTTTCAAGGTGAGAGCTTTCAGCCTTCGGTATATGATCAAAAAGGGAGCAGCCTAATCGGTCTTGAAGGAGAACTAGCAAGTGCTTGAGGTTGCTTAGACAGGCAGCTCCAGCTAACATCAACTGGTACTTTGAGAGCCCATCTGCTGCACCAAGCTCCCACTTGGGGAGCTGGTAGACAACTCCCAGCAGCTTGCAAAGTTTTGATACCTCTGAGGTCTGATGAAGGTGAGCTCCTGAAGCCATTGTTACCTTCTCCAGATGGTCCAAGTGCTCTGATTGATGATAGAAATGCCATTATCAATAAGGACTTGGGGTCTGGGTGGGTTTTCTGATGTAGCAGTGGCACTTGTACACAATGAAAGATGCGACTCATTATTTTTAGTTAGACATTGTCATTAACTGTAGCTATAAAAATGCTTTTTACCTCTTTGAGAATACAGACCTAATCTTGCTTTCATTTAAGTTAATGGCTAAATTGCTATCGACTGTGGTGTGAAAAGCCTCTGTGCCCCTATATATTTAACTGCTGTAATGTAATTGCTTCGCTGTATGGATCAGTGTTTGTAACACAGGATTTAAGTTAATAATCCTTTTTATATTGCTATATATGTGAAAGGCAAACTCATAATGAAGAAATAATACGGTCAGTGCAGGCAATAGGAAAGATTAAATCATACAACTTATGTTTTCCATAATAAACATGCAAATTCTAATTAGAATTGAACTAAAGCGAGCGCCGTCTATGGATTTATCTTAACTCACAAGGATTATCTTCTGCTTCAATGTGAATGCAGCTTTTATAAATTGAAAAGAAATAAACTTCCAGGTTGATTGAAGCTGTCAGAGTAACTGGGGCAAGTTAGAGCTGGGAGCCCATTGGCAAAGCAGGTTTAAAAAATATATCCTTGCTTATCTTAACTCACATTCTGCCTCATTCGGTAGGCTCAGGGCTCACCTCAGTGAAGGAAAAGAAGTGGTACATCTTGTTTTGAAGAACAGAAGCAGATTTGATAGGAGTCTGGAAATAAGGACACGCTTTCATGAAAATGCAAATTGAAGACCACACGGATTTCACTCCCATCTCTTAAGCAACCATCTTGGACCAGCTTCTTTTAGATTAAAACACCCATTGAAGGTAAGTTTGGTGTTATCACTTGGGATTCTGAATTCTCCCCGGTCAGTAAATACTTCTGAATTTCTAACGAGCGTGTGCAAAATACTTGGTCACAGTGCACCAGGCCACTGCAAAGGGGCAAATCAGTTTGCACAGCATTATTTGTGTAGTCAGAGCAAGCATGTGGCTGGCCTCATGAACCAGAAATAATTTATTATTGAGGTCATAGGGCATTATTAGATCAAGTGTCTAGTAACAGAGACAATATTTCTCTGTTCAGTTTGCTACATAAGTAAATACGCTGTCTAGGAGATAAAGGGAATCGCAGCATAATTTAGTCCACATAAAAACTCTAAACCACACTGGAGCTACTTATCTACAGCCTTCCACAGCCAAACCTCCTGTTTCATGAGGATGAAGGAGACCTGGCTTATGCTGCCACTGCCAAAACAGAGGGCAGACACACAACACAACTACTCATTAGCACGGGCAGCAGGTTACCAGTAAAACCACCCAAGCACCACACCACACACTAGAGAATACCAGGAGCTGTTACTCCCACCCCTCTTCTGTAGCACAGTCACTACCCACACATTCAATCAGTGCTGTGGTTTCCCTTGGGCCCTCTTCTAGGGAATGTACCTGAACCATAGAAGTGTTTTGGTTGGAAGAGACCTTTCAGATCATCAGGTCCAATCATTAACCAAGAACTGCCAGGGCATCACTGACCCATGGCCCTCAGCACCACAGCTCCACGGGGGGCTTGGAAACCCCTCCAGGGATCATGGGGACTCCACCA
>JANIJG010015188.1:30515-42975 GCA_024611175.1 Megaceryle torquata | reverse complement strand
CATTGGTGTCTTTATCCTGGCTGGGTGGTCTGTAGCGGACTTCCACCAGGATATCATCCTCACTGGCCTTCCCTTTCTTCCTTATCCATAGACTTTCCACCTTGGTTTGTCCAACATTCAGTTCAAGACAGTCAAAACACTCCTTAACATATACCGCTACCCCTCCACCTCTCTTTCATTGTCCCTGCCTTTTAAAGAGCCTGTAGCCATCCATTGCAGCACTCCAACCATGCAAATCATCCCACCACATTTCTGTGATGGCAATTATTTAATGGTTTCCCTTGTGCCCAATACCTTCTAAGTCCTCCTGTTTATTGCCCATGCTATAGGCATTGTCATACATGCACTTGTTCTGAGGCACGGATATTGCCACAAACACCAGTATGTTCCCACAGACTTATCTTTAGCAGCCCTGGATTTGTCCCTCTCCCCCTTTCATTCTAATTTAAAGCCCTCTCAATGAGGGCCTCTAACTCCTGTGAGAAGATCCTTTTCCTGCGCTTAGATAGGTGTACCCCATCTCCTGACAGCAGGCTTGGTGTTGTGTATATTGAGCCATGGTCAAAGAACCCAAAGTTCTGTCAGTGGCACCAACCTTGGAGACAGGTACTAATGTCTGAGATTCTCCAGTTTCTTCCCTCATCATTTCGTGTACCTGTCAGGATTTGCCAAGAAGATTACTTGGGCTCCTGGTTAGTCTCCCCAGTGCCCTGAAATGATTCTTGATTCCCCTCAGACTTCGTGTGGCAATTTCCTCCCTACTGACCTGAGAGATCAGTAATGGGTAGTAATCAGAGGGGCCTAACAGGTTAGAGATCTTCTTTGTAAAGTCTCTTACCTGGGCCCCAGTGAGACAGCATACTTCCCAATGAATTTGGTCTGGTCGGCTGATAGGGCCCTCATTCACCGATGACAACTACTCTTCTTGTTTCCTTAATAGAAGAGGTTGTTATACAAGTAGACCGTCTTGCCTTGGGCTGCTCCTCCAGCCTGGATGGACTGTCACCTTTGCCATCATTAGCTTGCCCCTCTACCTCCAGAACTTCATACCTATTCTGTAATTGTATCTGAGGAGGGGGCGTAAAAAGGAAAGGGGAATGCCTGCAACACCAAGCAGGAACCTGCTTCCACCTTCCCTCATCTTGCTTGCTATTGTTAGCCTGGTGGCAGGAGGGCAGAGGGCTTATTTTTTTTCTGTCTCCTGGTGTACCTGCCTCTGCGATGGTAGAGTATCTATCTCCTCCTCAGATTCTCTGATACTTCTTAACCTCTCAATGTCAACCTGTAGCTTAGCCACCATGCAAAGCAGGTCATCTACTTGGTCACACCTTGCACACCTGCTGTTAATGCTGTCTTCCAGTACTAGAGACAGGCTGTGGCATTCCCTGCAGCCAAGGACCTGGATAGTCACATGCCTCCGTGGCAGCATTGTCTGGGCTGCTGCATCCACAGAAGCTGAACTGTGAGGTCTGGAAAGGAAGCAAGTGCATTTAGGTCTGTATCTTTTTGCAGCAGAACAGTGACAGTGTCTATGCCTGACATAATGTGGTTTAGAAGCACTTAAATTTTGCCTTCCTACTTGCATTCCCTAACATAAAAGTTATTTATTATTTTTTAACACCGGGTATGAATTGTCATGCTAATAGCCACACAGCTTTTTCAGTGCAAGAAGTGATCAGCAATGTGCTACAGCTGGCCTGATCCTTACTTAAGAAAATGTCACAGACATATCTTAACAATTTCCCTCCACTTAGGAGGAAGTATAACCTTGAAAGAAATTATCCTCAGACTTGAGATTCCTCTGAAGTCTTCTTCTATGGAACATGATGGAATTTACCCCCACATATCAACATCCTTCCTCTTTCATGTTAGTAAGACATATAGTGTGCAGGCAGATCATACCAGCTCTGAATAAACATCCCTTCATCAAAAGTACCTGAGCTATGGGGAGCCACAGCACCAACTGCTTTGAGCTACTGATCTGCTCCTATTATGAAGAGTGAATTCCTAAAGCAGATGCATCCATCAGTCTTTTCCACTCATACCGCTTTTTTCAGCTCTTTTTTGCAAAAGGCATATTTGGGGTCCACAAGCACAATGAAGCACAGTTTTCTCAGAGTGAGTCAGCTTTCTGAGTTCATGCAAAAAGTCAGGGACAGTATGCAGTCTAGAGGTCTGCAGGAATCGCAGGCTTGATTCTATTAGCTATCTTTACTGTTAGCTGTGAGGGGAGAATTCACACATGAAGTCAGTACGCACTTGTTCCTTCATTACTGTCCCCATGAGTGACGAGCACAAGGGGGCTGGTGTCTGCTGACAGAAGGCAGCCTTCCCAGGCTTCTTAGAGTTAATGGAAAGTGAAAGGCTACAGCTAAGCTCTTGAAGGGGATGACTGAATGCAGGATCTTATTATTCCCAACCAACTGAAGAGGAAACATAGGAAGACTAATCTATCTCCTTAGGCTAAAGTTAGCATTTGTGTGTACTCCCTTCAGTCCCACTAAATTCCCATTCAAAATCAATTTATTGCAACCAGGATTTCATTATTTCTTCTTCAGTAATGTAAAGCCAATGCCTTCTGTGCTTTTGCAGTTTCTTGAGTCCAGTTCGCAATATTTCTTCAAAATCCATTTATGTTCAATAGTCAAAAATCTTCATGGGCTGCCTAGGTAGCTAGAGCTTTGTTTATCCTCTGTAAAAACAAGAAATTCCCATGCTGAATCATAATGGAAAAATAGAAATGTCTAAAATAGTTGCAACTTACCATCTCAAAACAAAAAGTAAGAAGTTAAGGGCAACTGACAGGTTTGCTTTAAGTCTTACCAATTAGGTGTGGGGTTTTTTTTTCCCCTACTACAATTACATTTTAAGGCAAAGTCAGTTTGAACTGGAAACATCTTTTCTTTTTTTCCATTTCAAGCCAAAACCATTTAAACCAAGAGTTCTCCTCACAATGCTTTATAATTTAATCTGTGGACATTTGATGTCAAAAAATATTTCACTGAAAATTTCTGGCCACATATATTACCTGTAATTCAATGCTTAATTTGCTAGATGTTCCCATGTTTCCATCTAACTAATGGATATTTTATGATATAACACACCTGTATAATTTATTAATATGAAAAATTAATATGTATCTAGATTTGACTAAAACCTAAACAATGCTTTTGAACATGAGAAAACAGAAAGACCATTCTTACCATAAATTCTTATGACTCTTCTTATGCTGCATTCATCAGACTGATTTCTTCCTTTTCAAATGCTGAAGAATAAGTAGCTGATAGTTACACACACATATATATATATTGTGCCTTTTTAAAATATGGCAAACACACAAGCTTGCATTATTCTGTACCAGGGGACCTGTAACTTAACGTAAAGCTACCTTTGTGAATGACATTTCAATCATTTTTCTACAGTTTGCATTGTTTCAAATAAGGTTCAAAAATGCATACACAAATGAAAGCTAAAGTGCTTACAGTCACCTTTGTTAAGGAACTGGCAGTTCTTTTTCTCATGATGAAGTGCAGTTCCTCCAAGCTGTGGTTTGAGAAGACATAAATGGAAGGATGGTGGCACAGCTGAAGACTTAAGACATTAAAGTTTCTCTTTGTAGTCATGTGGGTAGGACTCATATATGGTAATTTATGAGTTAAGGTAAATAGAGCTTCTTTTTCTCCTCTTGGATTTTCAAGACCATAAGGTGGATTCTATTTGCAATTACCTGCTTGCAGGCTTGCTTGCCTTTATTCTGCCTTTCCCTTATCCCTCAATATACTCCTCTCTTATTTTACCAATGGCCTTTGGAGGAGGCACTAATCAAATTTCACTGCAGAATTCTGCAATAACTTGTTTGTTTGTTTCATATAAGAAAGTATGGGAAAATGATAAAAATTATTAGCCAGAGGCACAATTTCTTTCTGTCTCCATTGTATGGGGGAAAGAAAATTATATGAGAGCAGATCTGTTATTGCCTATTTCTGCACAGTGCCTCACCAAGGGCTTCACGCCACTTGCAGAGCCATGTGCTGGAGGCAGAAGGCCAAACATCAGGGCAGGGGTGTTTGCTACTTATGATATCCGAAAAGCTAGAGCTGGCATCATTTGGGTTTTACCATCCATGCTCACATGGTGTCTAAGTCAAGTGTATGGATTTGCTCCAGCTGCCAGGGAAGTACCAGTGTGCAGCCTGGGTTTTGTCCTCCCTGCTGCCCCAGGGGCTGACCTGACTGTGAACTTGGGGACCCTATGCAACTTGAAGGAGGGAGCAGAAGGTGCTGGATGTGGATTGGGGCTGAGAAATCATCAGACACTTAAGAGGATTTCCCTGACCATCTTGGGCAGTTCAACCATCCCAAACTCTGGACGTTGCTTTTCACTTTGAACACACTCCTTCAGAAACCCTGCAGACTGAAATGTCCATAGCATTGCAGGTACTTCTCTGGTTTTGTGTTGGTTTCCAGCCTTGGACTACTGATACTGTCAGTGCTTAATTTTTTTTTTAATATGGAAATCACAAGTCTTTGAATTTTCTCTTGAGAACTTTCCCTGGTGAATAAAACCAGATTTAGCTATAATAGTCCTAACAGCTCTTAAACAACTCTTGATCCTTTTGAATTAATGACCAGGGGTGAAAGGAACTGAACTAGTTGTGAGTCCGTAGATGTTGACAATTACTCTGTAAAGCACTAATTATTACTATCATTTGGTACAGTGAAACATTAGTGTTATCTTTCACAGCCAATGCAAGCAGTGTCCCTGTCACCCACTGATTATAGGAGTTCTATGCAGATCTACCATTTCCAGACATGAGCTGAGGTGGATAGTATTGTGCAATAGAAGTTACCACATGGTTTTTAAGAGACTTCCTGGGTCCAATGTCCACCTAATGTTCAAGATAGCTTCTTTGAAAATTAAGCCTATATCCTGCAAACACAACACATTACCGCTAACTGCCAGCATAGGGCTCTGTATTAGACTTGTTGGTGAGCAACAGCCCAGGTAATCTACATTTTCACACAGTTATTTAATCTGTACAGGCAAGGATTCAGGTTTTTCTTCCAAGTGCAGTCATTGTCAGGTCCATTTTGTCTTGCTGTGTAAGTATTTGCTAAAACACGTTACACAGTGACAGACCATCCTACTCTGAGCTTCTCTTTATGCTCCCCTCTATGAACACTGTCAAAACTGGCTCTTCAGGCTTGAAAATTGTGGTTTGAAATATCCCCTGAATCTGTTTGTAGTCTAAAAGGCTAAGTCTTAGCTTCAAGGTGGAAGAACAGTCAGTTCCTCCTTTTCAGTTTAGGAACAAGAGTATAATGTCTTGTCACCCAGAGTGTGTTTCACTTTCCTTTGTCTTGTCCTTCCCTTCACCTCCAAACCAACAAGAGGTGAAGGTACATTACTTCTCCTGTTTGCAATTAAAGTCTATCTACTGTAGCTAGATAGTGCTATCATGAGTCATAGAAGTCTGATACTACCTGGCAATAAATTCTCTGAGATAATGATATATTATATAAAGCATTCTTCTTTGAAAAGAATACTCTGCTAGCTTTTGGTCCCCTGTTAGCAATCAAGTAGTCTTTATTGAAGTTCATTATATAACATGATTTTATGTATATCAGTTGCATATTCTCCTTTTTTTTCTCTCTAAGAGAAACAATTCTGACCTTTCTACTTTGCCTTCATGCATCTTAGCCTTACTGAAAGCTGCAACCTGTCTGCCTCATGTCTTCTCCCTCTCTCAAGACCTCTGATTTATGGGTCCGTAGAAACGTTGAAGCTCAGGGCTGCATTAACAGAGTACCCAAACTTCAGGAGGAGATGATCCTACTTTGTCAATTAACCATCACTCTGGGTTAAGGTGATGGGGAGTAAATGGAACAGTGTGAAGAAACATAACAGGTAAAGCATCTCTGACATTTTGATTTAGGACAAGGATCTAGGTCACAGACATTTTCAGTCATTAATTTGAGAAGAAAATATGGTTCTATCTCAAGTCAGCTAAAAAAGCGTTGGCAATGAGTACAATACAGAATAGATGATTTCTTATGGTTAAGCTCCCCATAGATCTGGAAGAGACATATTGCCTTCCCTTTGTGATCAGTATTCTGGGAATAGCCAGACAATTTAACAGGAAATCAAAATGAAGATTTTTGATGTCCTAACCTCTATCGGTAGGGTAAAGTAAGTGAAAGAACCACAAAAAGCTACTCCAGGCCTGTGGCTTAAATGAACTGCATAATGAGATGTAAATAGCTCACCTGATCCAATACAAGCTGAAAGAAATTACACTATTCCACTGGCTTCACTGAGAGCTAAACTGGCTGCCAAAACAGAAATTGATCTTTCTGTTCAATGATACTATAGTAAAGAAGCCCCACAACCTCACTTTGCATTGTCTGTGGGTTCCACAACATCATTTTGACAGTTCTGATCATCTAAAATGCTCCGTGAACTAAAAATGAGAGGAGGGCTCAGTACCTCTCTGAATTCCTAACAACTTGAAACTTACTGAGAGAGTGTGTCTCTGTGCTCTGTTAAGAAACAGCCTATTTCTGAGGAAAAGACTCCCTTCCACTCAGCAGAAAATAAAAAGTCTGCTACAGGCATGTCTCTGTGGTTTAGACTATGCCTCCAGGTTATAGAGACTGTGTATGTAAGCACCCTCTGTTAATTACTGCACTATCACCCCGCTAATTAATACACAGTAGAAGAGCTCTCCTCCCATTTTTCAAGGTGATACAGAATTTGGAAAAATAGAATCATAGAATGGTTTGGGTTGGAAAGGACCTTTAAAGATCATTTAGTCCTTCTGTGTTGGGGACTCCAGGACTGGATGCAGTACTCCAGGTGAGGTCTCACAAGTACAGAGTAGAGGGGCAGAATCACTTCCCTCAATCTGATGGGCACGCTTCTTTTGGTGCAGCCCAGTGTACAGTTGACTTTCAGGGCTGCATTCAGACAATGTTGGCTTATGTTGGGTTTTTCATCAACCTGCATCCCCAAGTTTTTCTCCTCAGGACTGCTCCAAATCCACTCATTGCCCAGCCTGTATTTGTGCTTTAGATTGCCCTGACCCAGGTGCAGGACCTTGCACTTGGCCTTGTTGAACTTCATGAAGCTGGCATGGATCCACCTCTCAAGTCTGTCGAAGTCCTTTCCCTCCAGTGTGTACCACACAGCTTGGTATTATTGGCGAGCTTGCTGAGGGTGTAGTCAATTCCACTGTCCATGTCACTGGCAAAGATGTTAAATAACACCAGTCCCAGTGCTGTTTTCTGAGGAACACTATCCATTTACTGGTCTCCACTTGGACATGGAGCTACTGACTGCAACTCTGAGTGTGACTGTCCAGCCAATTCCTTATCCCCTGAGTGGTCCATCCATCAGACCCATGTCTTTCCAATTTAGAGACCAGGATGTCATGCAGGACAGTGTCAAATGCTTTGCACAAGATACAAAATGTAGCCATGAAAATCTGAGTAATAATGGAGACCCCTCAATGGAGTGTGCTGAAGCCTGAGAACAAGGGAAGAGGTCTGGACACAGAAAATGCCTCTGAGTTACAGAGATGAAGATAGGTGCAGCATGCTCCCCTTCCCCTATAACCTCACATCTAAAGAAAGCAAGCTTTTGAGTGACATAAGACATTTTAAGATATTTTACTATGAATCCAGCATTGCTGTGCGTTTACACTGAAGGTCGTCTGAGTCAACCTAGCTGATAAATGGTGTTTAGTCAGTGTAAAGCTAGTGAATGTTCCAAACAAATGGGCAATGTGTCTGAAGTATTTCAGGGCTCGCTGGACCACAGTGGAAGATAAGTATGAGGAGGACTGAGAAAATGTGTTCTGGCATGCTTAAAAGATGTATCATATGTTAGAATAATCTGGGACTTTTTCTCCTCCCAGCGTTATTGTTATCATTGAAGAAGTGCTCACAGTTGCATAGGAAGTCACGAGAAGGAAAGCCTCAACTCTCTAAGGAAACTTAAAGCCTGCCAAAATCAGTGGCAAGTTTTTCTTTTAAGAAGGTGGACTGGAAGGCTGAGGGTGGGATGACCCTAGCTTTCTCTGTTCTGAAGAGAAAATTATACAAATAGTCACAACAGAATATCTGTGGCCTTCTATGCTGTCTGTGAAGCCAAGACTTCTTTCTACAAAGGAGTCTTGACAGTACTGTGAACCTTCACTGATCACCACGCTCAGCTGGCACCGGAGTCAAGGACAAGCTTGGACATCAAAGATCTTCACATCAATGCCACATACAATTATTTAATAAGCAATTGATTGCCAGTGCAACTGGACAGCATGTAGTTCTGGATTTCTGATTCCTCAATAATACCTCTGGTTACAGGTATTCTTCTCACTAATAAGAGTAGAGAACAAGTTCTGGATAATAGCACAGAACTTTCTGCGCCTGCAGGTATATGAAAGTATGAAAGGGAAGATACTAACAAGAAATTAAAAAAAAAAAAAAAAAAAAAGCTCTTTCCTAATTACCAGATGAAGCACATCTGGAAAAATCTAAGTGCATAAGTAAGGAAAATAAAGGCACTTTGACAAGTCCCTCAGTGAAGAAGAGAGCTGGCATTTGATGGCAGCACAGAGTTTCTTGCAATCAGTCAAGGAAGGTATTTGTACATTTTTTCTGAAAACATGGAGAATGGCTGAAATAAGAACTGCAACCTGTCTGGAAGGTGAGTCACCTGAGTTGGATGTCCTTCGCCTCAGCTGATCTTGCTGGCTACACACAGGTGGAAAAAACTAGAAAAATGCTGGGATGGGCTCTTTTCTCCTTTCTGTCCCTCTCTTTCTGAGAACCACCATGGTATGAGAAGTATGAAAAGTTACATGATTCTTATGTTGGACATCAAGGTTATGTCTGGGTGCAACCACGCAAACACCACCTCTCCCAAAAGAGGTGTGTGTTTGACTGTGTCCTGGCCCCATGGGGAAGAAACTGCACCAGCCTCACACTTCAGTGACTGCAGGAAGGAAAAATTCCTGATGGAGGGGAGCAACAGCCACAGAAAAATAGGGATCATGCTCATGAAGAGCCTGCTTGTGGCCTTTGTGGGTGCTTGGTAGGATTTCTGCCAAAAAAAGCAACACCCATCTGTGCTTCTCTGTCCTCCTGATACTCAGCCCAGCACCTCCCCCTCTTGCCCATGGCAGAGTCCAAGAAAAGGGATCTGAGAGGCTGGTGACTTTTTAATACTGACAAATGCTGTCCACTGACAGTATAACTCACTGCTTAAAGTCATAATGGCCATTTTATATACATTTTCTTGAACTATCATCTGAGAACAATGGGCTTTTCTACAGAAATAGTTTCACAACCCTAAGGCTCTTCTAATTTAACCCAGCAAGCTGGTACAGGAAATAATTTAAAAAAGAACTTTTTCTCTCCCTCTTTGATTCCTGCCCCAGTACAGTTACTGCAGAGACCTGCAGATTGAAGACTCAAAATGCAGCTGCATCCTGCATCTTCAGTGCCTGTAGCTCTGTCCTCGATTTCCAGAATTAACTCAAATAAATTATGCATTTCTACATGCTTAACCAGGAAAAATCTGCACAGTGACAGTGCAGTCATTCAGAATGGAAAAAAATCTGACCCTGTTGTGCTATGGATGACAGCTATTTTTGCTTTTGGGGTGATACATTGCCACTTGGGATAATTTACTAAGAAAGAAACTAATGAAATTGCTGGAGTACCAGGCAAAGAAAAAACAGAAACAAAAAAAAAGTAAAGCAAACAAAAAAACCTACACAAAACCAAACCAAACAAAAATCCAAAACAAACACACAAAAAAAACCCCAAAAAAACCTGAAAGAAAAGGAAAAGTCCCAACTACATCACACTATAGAACAATGAAGATGCCTCCCACCTGCAAACTTTGCAAAAACATTTACATGGAGCCTCAGCTTCTAATTTGGCTTCAGCTTGTAGTGGCAGATAACTGGAGCTTATTGAACTGACATAGACTTGAATTTTAGGAAGGCAACATCACGAACACTTAGGAAATTGCAACAGGTGTGAGCATTAATATTATTTTCCTCTACACTGAAACTTGTTCCCTTTGCACATAAACCACAGCTTCCCCATTAGTCTATACCATCCTGGCGCTGTATTGATTTTGAACTCCTAAGTTCATTACAGCACTTTCCAAGGCACAGCCAATGTGGGTAACTGTGCCAGGTGAACAGAGGAAGCAATGATGCCCTCTGTTTAAAATTATGCTTAAATAGTTCCTTTCCCATGTGCTGACAATTATTCAGAGGGAGCTACATTTATACTTGTCAGGGTGAGCCCACACACTGGGTGGACTTCTTGTGAATCAGTGTTCAGTGCATGGCCCTTCAGGGTAAAGTGATGAGCTTGCTGTAGTTTTTGAGAAGGATTTAAATTCATCTTTGTGTCAGGATGGTGTGTTTTGCACATTCATACGTTAACTTGATTCACAAATATACACATTTCGTTTTTTTACTGATCTTCTTGTCCTGGTCACCTTCAAAATCCACCTTTTGCAGTCTATATTTTTAATGCCCCTTTTTCCTTCATGATGATTTTTTCTTATCCTAAAGCAATGTCTTCAATTTTCCCCTTTGAAATAATTTAAGGGTGTGGTGTTTACTCATGCCCCCCCTTCAGTTTTGCTCTAAATAAATATTTTGGAAAAAAGACAGCACAAAAGGGCTTTGGAAGGAAATCAGAGTCCAGCACACAGGGACAGATGTCCCCAGCCTGCTGAAAACAAAACATCCCAGGGTCTGCAAGCTGAGCCTGTACAGTTAGTGAGAGCCAGTGCAACACTAACACTGTTGTTTAATGTTTGTATTCTGTGTATTTGAATGCCAGGAGGCAAAGCTAGTCTACCTACAAATGAGAAAGCAGCATTTGATTTCACACACTTAACCCTTGTTTTATTTACAAGGTTACTAGACACACTCGTCCCGCAACAGCAGTGGAGAGCAATTCTGGTCTACCTCAGGAAATTGCAGTGGGAGGATGCATGGATGGGAAGTGGTGGCTGACCAGTGGCAGGGAGCCTGCTTAGCCAATTCCCTGTGTGCTCCCTGACAAGTGTGGTAACTTTTCTGGTCAAGCAGTGAACAGTGTGAACCATATGAAAGAACTCAAGCTTGTATCTGAGTCCTCACAACATGGTACTGGTGAGCCAGTAGCTGGAGTTTTGTGGGTTTAGTGGTTTGAAACCTATAGGAAATCAATGAAAATAAGGGGAATTCTAATCTTATGTCCCTCCTACTTTTTTTCCACATGATGACAGTTTTCTTAACTAATGACTTTAAAACAAAAGCTTTACTATATCTCTGACAAGATCACCACGAAGAAGTGAGGTCTGATTCGGGATTAGTAGGAGACGAAGCAACCATCATTCTCATTTTGCAGTTGAAGACGTAAGGTGGTGGTATGCAGTATGTCATTTTCCACCTCTTGCAATCCCAGACATGACAGAACTTGTGAAATAACCAGGCATAGTCAAACAAGAAATGGTTTAAATATGTTTCCTGAAAGAACCATGGGACAATGACTCTGTTTTCACACATGGCTTTGTTTAGGAAGTAGAAGTTCTACTATTAACAAAGATCCATACCTGTTATGGCCTAGGTACATGGATTTATACAACACAGAAACCCCACTGGGCAAATATTTTGCCATGAATTGAACATGACAGGCTGAGCATACTGCAGGGATAGAAGATTTTATGGTCATATCATCTCCCTAGCCCCCATTCCAGACAGGACAAAGATGTGTCTTTCTTTTTACCTGCACTATGTCAGTAAATCTTAAGCAGAAATGGAAATGTGCTGAGGAAATGTAGATAAAGTAAAACATATTTTGCCTTTTTAAATTCCCAAAATAAGGTCAGGAAATTCTTTCTGTTTATGGACTTTCTGTAAGCTGGCAAAGAGGTTAAATTAACTGCATACATTATTCATTACAAATTATTCACTTTATGCAGCACATACTGATTGTTTAGAAAATTCATTCTTTCTGTCCTAGAAATGTCACTGGCTTTAACTCATTACCTCATCATTGACAAATTCTGTTGATTTCTAGTTGCTGACTAGTTGCTTTAACCAATCTGGGATTATGGTCCACAACAATTAGTCACTTCTCTAGCACTTTGCACATGAGAATCCCAAAACTTGATTTTGAAATACTAATTAATCCCCAGAGCACCTGAGAGGTGAAATATTTCTATCCTTATAGCGGATCTGTTGCTCTTGAACCTTGTCAGGAGGTAGAAAGTCATTCTGCTGACTCACACAAGCTGCCAGGTCAGATGGGTCTCATTAGCTCCAACCAGCCAAGATAAAAAGCTGAGCATTAAAAAAAAAAAAAAAAAAAAAAAAAAAAAAAAAAAAAAAAGGGGGGGGGGGGGGGGGAGAGAGGGGGAGGGGGGGGAGGGGGAAGAAAGGGGGAAGGGG
>JANIJG010015188.1:19635-30505 GCA_024611175.1 Megaceryle torquata | reverse complement strand
AGGGACGGGCAAAAAAAACAAAGAGAAAAAAGAAAAAAACCACGAAAAAAAAAGAAAAAAGGGAGAAGGGTGCTGGTGTTGCGTGTTGATAGGAAGGGTGAAAGAACAGCGGGTAATGTTTTAATGCTTTTAGCTTATTGATGAAACATTGCTTGGTTTCAGAGTCCTTTTCTTTGTGTAGTTGTTGAGGTAGTTGAAAAAATGATAGTTAAAAGGGAGTGAAGATTTCCAGTTGAACTTACTGACTAGGTTGAATCTTTCAGGCTTTCTTTTACTTATTTTGTAGGATATGTTTCCAGATTTGCCTACACTAGCAGTTGAGAAATTGTATGAGATAACTTTATTATGTACCTGCATCTGATCTGTGGTGCTTCAAAAAGCTGGAGTTGCTTGTGTGCTGTGCTAAGTGTTCAGTGGTTATTTGTCTTGGACATCTGCATGTTTGGTAGCCTGATGATTCCTTGCTCAAAGATGAAGCTATTTGATGACTGGTAGAGGAAGCTATTGCCTAAACTGATGAACATGACAGGCTAGCAAACAAGCTAGACAGCTAAGGATTTCCTTTGTCTAGGATAACTTTTAGGTAGTAGAATGGCTACTGCTGAGTTTTACAAGTTACATACTGGAGCCAGATGATCTTTGGCTGGTATGAGGACTAGTGAGAGAAGAGTTTTGCTGTACCTCTGCATCCATTATGCTCTTTCACACTCTCATATATTGGGAAACGAAGGTGTATGGGGCAAAAAGAAATTGTCCACTGTCTGAAACACGGGGAGATGTGGGAATTTGGGTCTTACCTCAAAGCCTTTCATGAACAACATCATATCTTGTGGGGTTTTAAATTTTGTCTGCATTTTTTTGGTGTCTTAAGAGATCAGGTGATATGACAGCTAAGCACTGCTGTAAAGAGGAGCTCTGAAAGTGAACTGTGTTGTGCTCTGCAGCAAAAGAACACCAAGCAAAAACACCAAGTAAAAGGTATTCATTGTCAGTGGGTATTTCCACTGAAAGTAAAGAGCAGGACCTTTAAGCAAAAGACATACAAATGTGTTCTGGAATGTGTTCAAAACTGGAGAGGTGAAACAAATGTTACCAGGACTCCATAATTTAATGTATGCTGAAGGAAGAGAATTAAATGGGGGAGTGGGTGCATGAGTCTTAACAGTGCTGATGTATAGAAGACTGCAGTATGGCAGCTAGCATTTGTGCTTTAAAAAGGTAATGATCATCTGAAGAAGTGAATCTGGGTAACCAACAAACACAGACAGAATGAAAGGTAGGGCCTGTTCATAGCTGTAAGGTGGAGTGCATGCATGCTAATGTTGTTCTGGAACTAATGAATTCTTTGAGAAAGAGGAGAGAAAAAAAAATAAACAAAAAACCCCTGAAAGCCATGAGCACTCATGGTTCAAGGGAAAAACAATAGTCTGTCTAGCAGGGGCATTTAGACACAAAGACTGTGATAAACAAAAGCTTACATATTGCTGCAGGTTATACTGCAGAGCTCTATGGCATTGATGTGAGTACTTGATTAAATAAGAGCAGTAGGGGTATAGAGATCTGCTGCATAATTTTTTTGTAAAATATGCTTGCCAGCCTTCATTGATATCAAAAAAAAAAGGATTGACTGTGTCTATATGACCTAATTCTACTCTTTCTTGCACCAGCAGACGAAGGAATTGCTTTCTGGAGGTTAATGGCTTTAGACTTGTATGTAAATGAGGGGAAAATTTGATCTTAAATCTCTAGGAAGCAGAAAGCAGTGACAGGATTTACTGCAGAGCATTTCCACAGACAAAGTCTGTGGGGGCTGAAAAGGAGGGACTGTGCAATTAGAGGAGCTTTTAGCAGTGCCATTCATTCTGCACTTGTCCTCCCATTTCAGTGCTGGTGAGCATGGGGATTTGAGGATGAAGAAGGAGGTAGTAGAATAGCTGTGGATGGGACTTTGCAAAGGGCTGTCTCAGATCCCACAAGGGTGGGTTTGTATTATCCATTCCTGTCAATGTTTTTCAGGTTAAGTTCCCTGACTATCTCTGATGAATTACCTTGTTGTGTGTTTGGGGCATATGAGCAGTGGCCTAGATGGGGAGTTGTGAGAAACCTGGGCAGCAGTGAGCTCCTTAAGCCTTGGTAACAGTTCTGGGGCTAAGATCACAAATACACACCCCACAATATAGTACAGCAGAGCAGGTGATACTACCACCCCATTGGCACTGCAGGACTTCAAAACCTTAGGAAGGGGGAAGAGGACCAGAATGCTGGACCAAAAGCCTGCCTCTCCCATGGATGAGTCCTATGTCGGAGTAGCACGAACACAGCCAGATTTAGTTTTGCCCCAGCAGTGATGAGGAAAGAGCAATCCAGCCAGACAGGACTAGCCACACTGCCTCTCCTTACCTTCAGTTCCCCAAAGCTACATGTGCCAGCTTGGCTTTGCTCTGGTTTATCTTCTCTTTTCACAGCCAGGCCCTGTACCTTGGAGACTGTTGCCTGCTTAGGTCTACCCCCTGGTTGGTGATAATGTGTCATTTATGAGTGGGTACCAAAGCTGCTTCCTGTGTCTGGGCCACATAGGTGCATGCAGGCAGAGGAGGGTCTGGTGCCCAGGAGATGCAAACCCTTCCTTGTGCTGACCTTTACTCTTCTGTGGCACCTTTTTTTTACCTGTGTGTCAGCGAGGAGGACAGGGTAAGCCCAAATACAAACCAGAGAGACTGAACAGTTGTTTTGTGCTAAAGAATGAGATTTCAAGCCAGGGAGAATTACAGTAATTTTCCTGTTCAAAGTGCAGAGAAAACAATAGCATGTTTGCCATGGATATCAGATATCTGAAAAACCAAATGGATCCTTGTCATAGCTTTATGGGCTTCAACAAATTAGCCTGGGATCAGTAGCCAGCAGGGACTTGAAAGTTTTTATGTGAGAGCTATTAAGGGCACACCTCTTTGCCCTTGTGGAATGGATAATGTTTTTCTGCTGTTTTGTCATCTGTAGTCTGTTGACTGTCTGGGGTTGTCATCCATTCATTCTTCCTTTGGAAAAGATGTATATGTTCTTGGAAGCCCAAGGTCCTGTGGTCTGTGTAGCTGAGGGGGACAGTAATAGCAATAGGGCAACAAGCCTGAACAGTTTCTCCTCTCCCAGTGAGGATTAGGATGCCAAGGTAAGACAGAACAGAGAAATATGTGCTACTAAACTGTGCTGCTGGCTCTGCTAAGTGGCTTTAGGGCTACAAGAATGGCTTTTCCCATACAGGCTTTCATTCATTTTCCTGGAGAGAATAAAATAACATGTTCTCTCATTGCCTACATATTAGCATATTACCATCTATTTAGCTTAATCTTTTCCTTTATCTGCTCTCTCTTTTCTGCCTCTCACCTTTTTGGTATGTTTTCCTTCTTGCTTCATTTCTTAATGAAATGTGATTTCCCTTGTTGTCTGGTTCCCTTGAATCATCAATAAAAGCCTGTCATGACCCCCTTTTTTTTTTTTTTTTTTTGAAGACTTACTACTAATATACTTATAATTTTAATCAGTTTTATCTCTTAGGGAATTCTTAAGTAGTTGCTAGATTACAACTAATTATTGTGCTGTTTCTCTACTGTTCATTTGTTATTCTTCTGTGCAGTTGTAACTTTTGCTATCTAAATATTAACTCTCTGGTGAGCATTCCCATTAGGCTACATTTTTTCCCTTAAGAAAATGTGTAATTTGCTTAATTACTTTAACTCATCTGTTTAACTCATGTGCTACCATGTTAACACTTTTGAGAACGTGGCATTTCTAACTTAGTTGTGAGAAGAACTTCCTAATGAAGAAGTAGTTGGCTTCAGCTTTGAGAGAGCTTACTTACCATGGAGAAAAATGTTCAGTAGACTTTTCCAAAAAGATGAAAAGCCAAAATATCACAATCTTATTTTTTGTTTTTCTCAAGAGGTTCAGAAAAGGGTAAGGGGGATTATTTTCTGAATATTATTCAGAAAAATGTGGGAGGATGCTGAGGTGGGGTGGATATTTTCTTCTTTTCAAGCTGAAGTCAAATATTCAATGCAGGATAGTCAATGATGACAATTCAGTTTGAAATAAAATGTAATTTTTTTACTCGTACTTTAGACTCGTTAAATCATAGAACAGCTCAGGTTGGAAGAGACCAACTTTCCATGGGAAAGGGAGCCTACATGAGATTATTATTTAGCACCCTGTCCAATTGCATCTTGAAAACCTCTCATGATGGGGACATTACCACGTGTCTCTGGAGTTTGTTCCAATGAATGATTTTTTTTTTCTCACTGTAATAAAATTTCTTATGTACAGATGAAACCTTTCCTGTTGCAAATTGTGCCCCTTCACCATGTGGCTCCCTCGTGAAGAAAGAGCTTCCATTCTCTCTGTAGCTGTACTGTTAAGTACTGAAATAGTGTGATGAGATGCCGCTGAGCCTTCTCTTCTCCAGGGAGAAGAGACCTAACTTCTTTACTCTTTCCTCATAGAGAAGGTTTTCCAGCACCTTAATAATCTTTGCAGCCCTCCTTGGTCCTTCTCCAGCCTGTCCGCGTCTTGCTTGAATTTTGGGGACCAGAATTGGACACAGTACTCCAGTTGTGCCCTGAGAAGCACTGAATAGAGTGGGATAATCATGTCTGTCTCTCTCTGCTAGTAATGCCCCTGCAGATGTAGTCCAGGTCTGATTTGCCTCTACTGAAGCGGTGCACTGCTGAGCCATGTGCTGCTTGTTGTCCACCAGAACATAGAATTCCCTTTCAGCCAGGCTACTGCCCAGCCACACGGGTCCTAGCTTGTATGGAGCTCTTTGGTTATGTTGTCCCAGGTGCAGGACTTTGTGTTTGTCTTTGTTATACTTCATACTGGTCTTTCTAGGCCACTTTTCCATGCTATCTGGGTCTCTCTAAGATGTCTTTCCCTTTTGTTGTGTCCAGCTCACAGCCCAGTCTGGTGTCATCAACAAAGTTGCAAGGATGATTTCAACCCCATTCATCTAGCT
The DNA here is from genome assembly GCA_024611175.1 of Megaceryle torquata. Classification (NCBI taxonomy): domain Eukaryota; kingdom Metazoa; phylum Chordata; class Aves; order Coraciiformes; family Cerylidae; genus Megaceryle; species Megaceryle torquata. The sequence goes on along the minus strand of JANIJG010015188.1, from coordinate 25,500 downwards.
CATTTATGAAGACATGGAACAGTGTGAGGACCAGTATTGATCCCTGGGGCGCCCCACTTCTGACAGGCTGCCAGCCTGAGTAAAAATCACTGATCACCACCTTCTGAGGGCAACCTGTTAGCTAGTTTCCTGATCATCTCACAGATCACCCATCCAACCTGTATCTTGACAGTTTGTCCAGGAGAAAGCAGTGGGAATTTATCAAATGCTTTGCTGAAGTCCAGGTAAACAACATTTTCTGCTTTCCTCATTCTGACAGAAGGTGTTACTTTGTCGTAGAAAGTGATTAGGTTAGTATGGTATGGTATGATTTGCCCTTGGTAAATCTGTGCTGGCTTTTCCTAATCACCTGCTTCATTTGGTTAGTATTAGTTTCTAGGATGACTTATTTACTCTCTTTCTTGCCCAGGGACTGAAGTAAGACTGATGAGCCTCGGGTTTCCTGGGTCGTCCTTTGGGCCTTTCTTGTAGATGGCTATGGCATTTTCTCTCTTCCAGTCATCAGAGATATTTCTTGATCCCCATGACTTTTCAAATGTTATAGCAAATGGCTCTTCAATAATGTCAGCTGCTTCTTTTAACACCCTGGGGTGGATTCCCTCTGGGCCACAGACACTTATGTGGGTTGAGCCCTTGCAAGAGGCTGTGAACTAACCCTTCCTCCACTACTGGTAAGGCAACACATGCAGTATTGTATCTACTTGGTCTCGTGATATCAGGTCCAGCTATGCTGGTAAAGACAGAGGCAAAGAAGGTATTGAGACTTCTGCTATGTCAGCCTTACGACTAGTTTCCCTGCCCTTTTTAGTAATGGTCTTATGTCTTTGCTGTGCTTTTACTTACTGTTTACATATCTGAAAATCCCTTTCTTGCTGTACTTGGCATCCTTGTCTAATTTAAGTTCTAGCTGAGCCTTCTTGACAGGGACATTATTGCAATTCTTAAAGCAGTTCCATTAAAAATATATGTATCCCTTGCAATGTGTTACCTTGTGTTCTCCATTTTCAGATGTTTTGTAGAATATGCTTTTCTTTCTTTGCAATAACCTTGGCTTTTGCCTGTTTGCAATGAGGTGGTATACACTTAGACATTGTCACAAAGTCTGTGGTAGTTCATTACTGTTACTATTGTAATAAGTGTTTTAGTAAGGTGAAGCTATCACTGAGATCCACAATACCAGCAGAAGCTTCTCTTGTTGTCTTCCCATTTCTTTAGTGCTAGATACTTGACAGGTAATAATGACTTGATGCTGTGCTCATAAAAGGCACTTTTCCCCTAACCTGGTTAGAAGGTTCTTATGAGCTATTGCAAACATCAGATCTTATTCAGATTCTGTTTAATAATAGATTCTTGTGTAATGTAAAAGTGTGGTTTTACTTTTACCAAGTCTCTGGTGAACTTTTTTTAGATTATTTCCACCTTGATTTGAGATTAAAACACCTGAACAGTAGCACAAACCATACAAACCCCATGACTGCCACATCCTGGGTGTGTTTAGCCATAGGGGCCATCCTGGCTCAGCTGACCCAGGAGGTCCCCATTCTCTTTCTCCATGCAGCTTCTTACCTCACTCTTACATCCTGGTTTAGTGTTGCATGGCCACGGGAAAAGTGTGCAGACCCAAGAAGCAGGGCAATGTGGGAACTGTACTGGCCCTCCTGTTTTCTTAGCACTTCTTTGTTCATTGATTCACAGAATTGTATTACTAGCAGCTCTGACGGGCATTATCTCCCTGTGCCTATAGGCAAGGGGGAGAAAAATGCTACTGATCATGTTTTCAGAATAAGGAGGCAGGAGACGTTTGTCCTCCTATGGGGTCACGTGGGTCCCAATTGTAAAAATAAGAAAAATCTTTATACTGCTACAGAAAACTCTAGGTGGCTTGGATATCATCTGTCTATGATCTATTGTAGAAAGGGCTCCTTTTATACATTTTCACTCTTTGTTTAATGAAGAGACAGGCATCATGAGAGCAGTTTTTACCAAATTTATTAGCCAGTCACATGCATTTAATTAATGTATAGCTCTCTATTCTACCTATAGGCAAAATTAATAAAGAACAAAACCAGATGGACATCTTTATCTTGCTGAAAATGAAGACACACTTAATTCTCTCCACAGATGATGTAATCCCAGACTGATCTGCTGCCAGAGATTCTGGTGGTAAATTCATCTGCTGAATTATTCAGGGAGTAAAGAGCATTCAGATCAAGTTTGCCAACTTAATGGCAAGCAGCCTGTTTAGGAAGGGTGGTGCTTCATTCACTCCATGGGTGAACTGGTAGCCTCACCTGCCCTCTCATTTACCTTCCACCAACAATGTTTGAAGTATTTTCTTAGTACCTAGAGAAACCTTACCCAGGAAGCCAAGGAGTTGGTCAGGGTGTTTGTACCAGGAAAATGCAGGCTGTGTGTGACCTAAATGATTATCTACCAAGGTCAGATGGAGGTTGGCAAATCAGTCCCATTCACAAGAGGCCCCCACGGGTATGGTTCTTCTGTTGTGTTAGCAGCTGCAGACAGTAGCTGCACTAATGCACTCTTGTGCCTTGCATGCTGTTACCACATAGTCATTTAGTATCCGAACAACTTTGATCTGATTAATGCAGCACAGCAAGGGTTTCCACAGGATGCTTTGGAGTGTGTGAACCTAACATTAAGTAGTTACCAGTGGCCTTTTGCTGTTAGATGGGTGGAAAAATGTGACTTCATATTGCTGAATCCTCCTGGAATTGCACACTGCAGGCAACATAATCCCTAAGAATGCATCTGTGTTTTCTTTAGTCTTGAACTCACTAATCATCCATGCTTTTCTCTATGACCTATATCTTAAGATGTTAAAACAGAAAGGCAAGGGTCTGCAGTTACATTAATGTAAAGCCAGAATAAAACCCAAGAATGTCAGTGTTTTTTCTGTGTTTATCAAAGGGGAAAAGTGTCCCAAAGTGCAGATGGTACATTGTATAGCCTAACAGTGTAGCAAACAAGTCACTTTGAGAAGAGCTGAGTATTTGTTCTATTTCTCTATGTGCCTCACCTGTCCTAAAAAAAAGTCGTGGGAAAGTATCAAAAGTATCAAAGCATTTTAAATTGAATTAAAAAAAAAAGTTTCAACTTCCTTTTATTTCCTAATCTTCTCATCCCAAATTCAAAATTAATTTTAAAATGTAAGACTTACAAAAGCTAGTTACTTTTCATACAAAATATTTGTTATTATTTGACAGGTTACAAAACATGGATGGATGAAATGGCTTTTTCCTACAGAAAATTTCTGAAATGTTAAAGTTTTAATCAAATAGTTTCAGCATGTGAAACGATATGTTATATCCAGTTATTCTCTTGGGTCCTAGCCCTAATAAGGTTGCTCTGTGGGTTATTCAGTCATAAGCCTTAAGTGTTCTTCCTCAGATGATAAAAAAGGAAGAAAACTTCAAGCAACTAGGATAGGAAAACTGAGATCTGAATAAGGGGAAAGGGCAAAATCAGTGTGCCTGGGAATACTGTTATGCCTACTGCTAGCATTAACATACAGAAGAAAGCATATGCTGAACTGTGACATGATATTCTTTATAATCAGATAACTTACTGAGATTTAGTGGGTTGCTTTATGACTGAAGCATGGAAGAGAGCAATAATTATTAATCTGTCACTTCCATTAACTTTGACTACATAGGACAATTGCTGCTTGATCTACTCTCTAAATCCAGACTGGTCACATTCTCACTTAAACTGTGCTAATTTGTGTTGTCAGAAGATCAAATTAATTGGTTCTAAAGACGCCATGCCTGCTTTCCTCTGCCAATGTTTCTCCTACTTACAGATAGGATACAGGTATGGGAACTGTGGTGATGTCTCAGCTCTGCCCAGCAAAGGAAACCTTGGATGACTAAACAAGTATAACAGTCCCCTCCCTGAGATGACCCAGATCTATCCTAGTGCTTAAAGGGCCTCGAGTATTGTGAGAAGATGAAGGTTTAAATGGAAACATCTGCAACATTATGTTGTTTTTTTGGATATAACTTTGAATATATTTGCACATACCTCTGATTATGTCATGTGAAGAATGGTTGTCTCAGTTGTATATTTAAAAGTTTTGTTCTTTTCCTCTGTCATTTCTCAGATTTAGGTTTTCCTATAATCCTCTTGGCAAATATTGATGATTTCCACTACACGTTGCCTACAAAAAAGACAAAGCTGGTGGCAGTCTTCTCCCCACCCCTACTCCCCACTTCTTTCCCCCTTGCCTCTTCTTATTTATTTTTGTCTCTTGCTCTTTCTAGTAGCATATTGTATTCTGCATGAATTTAAAGCCCCTGTATGAGATTATATGTTTCAGTTTCATTACTGCTTGTTCATGAATGAGCCAATGGCTGAGTAATTCACCTTTATAGGACTCCTGTGATCCAGAGGGAGCAAAAGACTAAGTCTGAGAACTGACATTGTCACCAAGGTGGCTTCTGAGGCACCAGAGAGCTAACTCTGTTTTACTTGCTATACTAAGAGCTATTGCGTACAGCTTTATTTATGGAGGATTAGTGACAGAGCACTAAACATTGATTCTTGTCTCAGTTTTTTAATTTTTCATGCTGCCTCCCAAACAGCAGAACTCTAACTGCCAAAATAGAGTGAGCATTAACATCACTGTGAGGAATTTTTTCTTACAGTTTAAGCAAAAATGATGTTTGATATTAAGCAAAGAATATTTGTGTAAACTCCCTGAGTTCTGTCCCTGCACAAACACACAAAAAATTTCCTGTGAATGTGTGGCCTTAGGAAAAGGTGGAGTAATTCATTCAGCTGCCTCATTTCCAGTATGTGCAATATATCTGCCTGTCTCCAGCCAGACATTTCTTGCTTGCTACTACCCAGCCACGCATATAAACCTGCTTCTCTGTCCAAAAAACTTGGAAGTAAACTGAAGGGGATGTGAGAAGAAGCTGCAGGGTTGAGTAGCTGGGCTGTTAAGTCTGGGGTTTTTTTCTTAATTCTCTTTATTGACCATGTGTGACTTCAGTAAGTCTCTCCTGCTCTCTGTATCTGTTTCCTCTGCCACCATCCTATTGCTCCATCACTGACATACAGAGTCTTTGTTTTTCCCTGTGTGCTTGGTGCAGCAGGCTACACTGAGCCAAGCAAGAACAACTTGTGCAAGGCACTTATAGAAGTGTGTTTACCAAGAGGTCTTAACCTGGCATCTTTTTCTGTGCTTGCAGTCAGCGGTGAGGGTGGCCACTTGCCAGTGTGATTGGAAAAAGTTAGATGTCTAACAACAGCTACTTTATCCAAGCATGAGGAACGGAAAATTCAGTGTCTCCCTGTGGTCTTTAGGATGCAGCAACCCTTGGGTCTCACTGCTCTGTCAGAGCTGTGTGGCTCCCTGCACTCCTTCTACTAGCAGCTCTCTGGTTCAGGGAGCCCTTCAGCAATCCTATATAATCAAGGAAAGTGGGATGGTGACCAAGATTCCTCTATTCCTTCCAACTTTGTTGTCATGTTCTCCATGGTACTACAAGCCCTTCTACCATACTGCTGCTGGCATACAGACACACGGATTTTTTTTTAAAGAAGAAATTTTCCTGTCTCTGCTGCTATTGATATAATTACCATCATGGAAATGTGGTGGGATGATTTGCAGGGTTGGAGTGGCTGCAATGAACGGCTACAGGCTCCTTAAAAGTGAGAGACAACGAAAGAGAGGTGGAGGGGTAGCGGTATACGTTAAGGAGTGTTTTGACTGTCTTGAACTGAATGTTAAACACACAAGCATGGAAAGTCTATGGATAAGGATGAAAGGGAAGGCCAGTGAGGATGATATCCTGGTGGAAGTCCGCTACAGACCACCCAGCCAGGATAAAGACACCAATG
>JANIJG010015188.1:0-13677 GCA_024611175.1 Megaceryle torquata | reverse complement strand
AGACATTCAAGGTGAGGCTTGATGAGGCTCTGAGCAACCTGCTGTCATTGAAGATGTCCCTGCTTTCAGCAGGGGGGTTGGACTAGATGACCTCTAGAGGTCCCTTCCAATACAGACATTTCTATGTTTCTGTGTTTCTCAACATGAGGAAAAACTTCTTCACTGTGAGTGACAGAGACTGGAACAAGCTGCCCAGAGAGGCTGTGGAGTCTCCTTCTCTAGAGACTTTCAAGACCCGCCTGGATCAGTTACTGTGTGGCCTGCCCTGGGTGTTCCTGCATTGGCAGGAGGGTTGGACTCAATGATCTCCAAAGGTCCCTTCCAACCCCTACCATTCTATGATTCTATGATTCTATGCTTCTATGATTCTCCTTGTTGCCCAGCCCAAAGTATTTTTAACACAAGGCACTGTGCAAATGCCATCTACCATGTTTATCTAATTTTAGCATTCACAGGAGTTGTAGAGAGCAATAATCATCTTTTCTAAAAGAAGACACGATTAAGAGAACTTTTCTGCCACACTACAGTGTTGTGAAGGATATAGAGAGTTCAGTTCCCCCTATTTTTATCAAATTTGCTTGTCTGGATTTCTTCAGCAATAATTACCTTATCTGCCACAAGGGCTGCTTTCCTTCCTTTCCCAGCTCAGTAACTGAAATGTCAATAATTTTGCATTTACTTTTTCCTACATGAAATTGATTATAGAGCTGTGATTTTCAACTACCTTCTGGTGCTTTCAGCTTTCCTTGAAAAAACAGAACTCATATTTTCCTTTAGAACTGATCAGATTTGGTCAGGAAAGATGACAGGGAGAAAGAACTGTTAAGAGCTGTTCAACAAACTTACTGAAGTAGGCAGCACCCTGGCAGAGTCAAGTCAGCATTTCCATATAGGTCCAAATGCAATAGAACTTTAATTACAATTGTCCTTTTACAATACTTTCCCCCCGTCCTTCTCTGCTCCATGCTTCCAGGACTCATGCAGATCAGCAGCAGCATGCATGGTCCACTGTTGTTAAGTGGAGACACCTGCACTCCTGTCAGTTCAGCCTAAATTACAGTTCTTTTAATTCAAATGCTTTAGGGAAATAAGCAGCCCTTTCCAGGAAGTTCCAGGAATGTCAGAAGTACTCATACCCTGTATTAGAAGTGCAAAAGTTGACCAGAACTGATAAATTATTACGTCTAAGATTTTTACTCATATCTACATTCTGAAACAGAGACTTTTCTGCTAAGCCAGGCATCATATTATAGAGGTGAGAAAAGCAGGCATTTATAAGTGTGAAAAGGGCATACAGACTAACCAATAAAACTCAAAGCTGGCTTAAGATGAAGAATTTCTAAGTAAGCAAAGGTCTGACAGGTTTGTGGATATTTTCTTGGTTTTCTGTGTTTCATTTTTTGAGGGGTGCAAATGAAGAATGCTGTCCTTTCAAAGGACAGTATTTTCTATGTCTGTGATCCCTTGTGGCTCTGTACAGCTTCTCTGAACAGCTGAAGAATTTTGGGGTGTCTTGGTCTATGCACCATGCAGTTGCTCATTCACTCCTCTTTTTACAAGTTAAATGGGGAGGAGAATGAAAAAAAAAAAAAGTAAAACTTGTGGGTTGAGATAAGAGCCGTTTAATCACTAAACTAAACTAAAATATAATAATAATAATAAAGGTAGTGAAAATAGCAGAAAGATAAAGAAATAAACCCCATGAAAACACAAGTGATGCATAATGTAATTACTCACCATCTGCTGACTGATGCCTGAACAGTGACCACCCATCTTGGCCAACTCCCCCCAGTTCATATACTGAGTGTGACATTCTGTGGTATGGAACATCCCTTTGGCTAGTTCAGGTCAGCTGTTCTGGCCATGCTCCCCCTCAGCTTCTTGTGCACCTGTTTACTGTCAGAACATGAGAAACTGAAAAATCCTTAGCTTAGGGTAAGTGCTACTTAACAGCTAAAACAACAGTGTGTTATCAACATTACAATCACACTAAATCCAAAACACAGCATTATGCCAGGTACTAAGAAGAAAATTAACTCTATGCCATCTGAACGCAAGACATGGGGACTGCTGACATAGGTCCTGGCAAGTAGCAACAGCCAGCAGAGACCATGTTGGCTGGGAGCAAAGGCTGCACAGCAGCATGACTGAGGGCAGCAGGTGGTGATAAATGGTACTCACTGGAGTGGTCAGTGTCATCCCTGGACAAGGAGGCAGCCTGGCCAATAGTCAGATTAATTTTAACTGATAAATTCCATAAGAAATTGCATGTGGCCTTTTTTGTCTTCCAGTTAGTGACTGGCAGAAGTATTACACTTGTGAAATCTATAAATCAAAGGAACCATACACCAGCTTGGACATACTTCCAAACTAGCAGGCAATAACAATACATTTGTTGTGCTTCATCTATCCTTTGAATTTAGAATGATTGACAGCTTGTAGCTGCCAACTGTCAGTGGAAAATCCAGTTATTACAAGAAAGCAATTTACTCACAAAATTTGAAATAGGAATCTATTCTACTGCCTTCATTGTTAAGATGCAAAACACTGACATGGTAAAAAACGTGTTAGCCATCACTTCAGGATTTTCTTTTGTATCTCTTGATGTGATCATGCATCTGCTACAGGCAGTTGGACAGAACAGTTTGGAAACTGCTGCTGCAAAGTGTTAATAGGTGGGGTTTCATCCAGTTGAAAAATATCATGAATGAAATTTCCTTCAAAATAAAATGTGAAAGTGAAGACACAGAAAAATGCACTTTTGTGACTGATGTGATCAATTTTCTCCCCATATCTCCTAATCAATGAAGACAGATTTGGAAAATATACTTCTCTAAAAGGTCTTTGTGACATTAAGATCATGTGGTCACCTAGACTAGGTACCTCTGATTGGGTATGGGTCTATACATAGTTATGATGACCTCTTCTTCAAAGAGTAGGGATGGCCACCAGCTTTAGGAAGTCTTACTGAAGTACTGTACTTTATCAAATCTGGGACTTGAGGAACCTACAGAACATCTTTGAGAAGGTGAGAGGTCATTAAGTGAGCTCTGAAGTTAAAGTGTGTTTCTGTGTGCACTGGCTATAAGTCTAAAAAGAACAAAAGCAGGAACTATGTGAATGCATAAATCAGTTACAATCCATTTTCAATTGTCCAGGGATCATGGCGAGTGTGGTAAAAACTAACCTAGAAAAGACAGGATCAGGTAAAAATAACATGGTTGAGTTAGACCAAAGGAACATATCTAGTATGTGCCTCTTTGTTAAAAGAATCCTGGGAAGAGCAGAGGCAGCTCTGAATAGCAAAAGACAGAGTAGTGGTTGAGGTGTGTGAGTGGTGTTTGCCCCAGAATCAAGTGGGAAGGGAGGAACATCAGATGCTGCAGCCAGATGCTGTAAGGATGCTGGGAACTGGCTACCCACTGACTGAGAGTCCAGCTGCTGCTGCTCAGTATTTGCTTAACCTATCAGAAGCTGCATTTCAGGGCAAGAATACACACAGGACTAGAAATATTGTAGTTTAACGATTCTATCTGAAGTTACTGGCTTGCCAAACCTGAAACATTTTATAAAAATTTGTCAATTCAGAGAAATGTGTTTGAAGGGTAATGAGGAACTTTGAAGGAATCAGGTAATTCTGATTGATATCATCAATACAGAATGTTTCAACTGTTCTGTTTCAAACAGCTATATTGTTCATTTTTCAATAGTCTATAGAATATGTGCTTGTTTGACTGAAAAAAAATTAAGTGGACAGAAGATCTCTGAATGATTAATTGAATCTTTTTGCTGGGGATGGTGGCCCTTTTTCTGTACGTTATTTTATTCCAAAGTAGAGGAGATTTTTTAATTCTAGGGGTGGTGAGGGGAGCCCAATCAACAAGATTTCCTCTTTCCTTTTGCTCTAGATTACATGCTTTGTCACAGACCTGGCAGATGGCTCTTTCACTTTCATTGATTTCCATCAAAAAATGCAGCTTATAGACACTTGAGAAGATGTGGGTAAACAGACCAGTAATATTCTGTGCTGTTTCTAGCAGTAAAGGTTTAATTATGATACAGAAACAGTTTGGTGTCAAAACTCTGTTCTGTTATTATAAAGTTTGCATACAGAATCAATGTGCATCCAGGTACTGTAGTCCTTACAGTAAAGCATCACAATAAGATAACATAGGTTAACACGGGGATGGGCTCAATTCCAATCACCTCTTGACCAAAAGGGTGGGGAAGGGGGAAGTGCCATAGCCTGAGGGTAACCTTAAGTAACCTAAGACTAATTAGCACAGTAAAAATCACACCCCGAGCTAGAGACCTAACTTGCTAACATCAGACCAGCTCTATATAATGAACTAGACAAAGGGCATTATTTAGATGACCAAACCGTGATGAATGAACAAGTATTATGCAACTCTTCTTGTTGTAGAATGTATAAAATCGTACAACTCCTCTGAAGGTATGTGCTAGCTTTGCAATTATCTCCTACCACCCTTTTCTGTGAAGAACTGGAATAAAACAAGTCTCTCAATTCTCTGTGTTGATCGATTTTTGCACATTGGGTAAAGAATACAGATCTGGCACAACAGTACCCCATTATTAACCTGGAGACATATAAAATGTCCTGCTAGAGATGTAATCTTTAATTCCATAAGAAAATAATAGTAATATAATAAAAATTAAACTGGAATGTAAAGGAAGAGATGTTCAAGGAGTTAGACTACCAAAACTGCTCACTGTTTTGCAGAGATGGGTTAAGGAGTGGGAACTTCTGTCTGGGATCAGAAGCAGTCAGATCAGCACGTAGTCATGTCCTTGATGAATATAAATCTCTTTGGTATCCTGAGTGTATTCAGGGAAGTGATTCAAGGAATATGCTGACCTTGTTAATACAGGAATATTAAGATTCAATCCAATTTTAGGGCTGTGCATTCCCAGGGGGTGCAGGAAATTGTATCAACTTTCTAAAAAAATCTGTCTCAGGAGTTCTAGTAATAGCCAAAACCTTTCACTTGGCATGACACCGCCCTAATTAACAAGAAAAGGCATTAGGAAGAAGCTCTTCAGAAAGTAAAACTGAGGAGGAAAATTGGCAGTGTGGCAAGGGGAAAGATGCAGAACTACACATGATGCCTTAAAATTCTCCCCATTCCCAAAAAACATCTGTGCCTGAACTTGGCACAGAGCAGGAGTGGCTTCTCACATGTGCCTGCTCCATTAGTAGATACTGGCAGGTGGTAACTATTTACCAAGTGCAAGTGTCTAGAAAACTGTTTGCTCTATACTGCTGTAGGTTTCCTCCTGTACTAGCAGGATGCAAAAATGTAGGCATATTATCTACTCACTGCCATTGGGCCCTCTGCAGAGGGAATCAAACTCCCTTAGTTTCCTAAGCAATCTAGCAGCATGACACAGCTGGAGTTACTGGGGGACTTTGATGTACTACCAAGCAACAAAATATTCAGCTAGCTAGCTGTGGAGTAATGGTATATAATTCCAGTTTTATGTTGCTTCTGTACCCTGCAACATTTATGGTAGTCACAGAAATGTCATGGGTGTCTTACCTCTCCCTGAAACATACAATTGTATTGAATGTTTCACAATGGGGTTTGATTCCTTGCAAGAAAATAAATTTCAGCTAGGCTAACTGTGAGGAGTTGTAGGTTACACCAGCTGAAAGTCTAGGCTGGAGACCCTTTTAGTTTAAGAAATTAACTGTTTCAGTAATTTTTTTGTTTTGAAAGTGAACAAAATTTTAAATAATATTTGTAAAAGATTGTTTTTTCTTACTCAGTATATGAAACAATCATAGTATGGTTGGGGTTGGAAGGGACCTCTGGAGATCATCGAGTCCAACCCCCCTGCCAGAGCAGGATCACCTAGGGCAGGCTATACAGGAACAGATCCATATTAGCATATGATATTATGGATATTTATATTTTCAGTAGTAAAAGCAAAGTTTCTTTGTACATTACTGGAAGTCTTCAAGATATTTTTTGTTTTACTTTTGAGCAGAGGCTACGTTTCTTCTTGGGGCAAAGAAAACAGCAGTGCAAGTTGGACTGACATACAGAAAGACTAGGACCCTTTGTGTAACCAGACAGTATGTTCTGTGTTTTCAGAACCTCTTTAATAAGTAAAAAATGGAACTAAGTTAACAAGGAAGAGGAATTTAACTTGGTGGGAAAACAAACCTAAGAAACAATCACACAATTACACTAATAAGTTTGAAGATTGCACAGAAGGGAAACAAACTGCTTATCATATTCTTAGAATGATATTACTGTTAAATATAACTATCCATATTAGTAATAAGCATACTACACCCAAAGGTATTAAAGCAAATTGAGCAAACCAACTAAACTGGCTGAGAATCTGTCACTAAGCATTAAAACAAACAGACCCCTGGGGAAGCTTGGCAGTGAATTGCCTTAGGAGGTAAAACAGGAAGGAGGCTGCAAGATCAGGAACCTCATGCAACTGTATGACTGGGAAAAAAAAAACAAAAACCAAAACCAAATAAAAAAACCCCAACAAAACAAAACAAACAAACAAACAAAAAAAAAAACACCAAAAAAGCACAACAAAACCTTTCCATCCTCCAACAGTTCTGAGGCAGCTGGGCTTCGTTCAAATGTACAGACACCACTGGAGTAATGAAATGCTCCAGGTGCTAGCCATTGTGCTTGCTGCAGTCCTACTCTATTGAGTGTTTCATGCCTTAATTTGTTTTCATTTCTACTAATGAAAATAAATAGAAATGAGAGAACTCCAGGGAGGGTAGAAACAAATGGCATTTACGTTTCAAAGCTCTGCAACCTGCTCTCTAGCGTGCAGTTGCAGTGCTAGGCAATGTTCATGCCTTGTTAAATAAAAAACGAAAAATGAAAAAAAAACAGAGCTGTTTTACCAGCGAGAACAGATTCCATCTCCTACTCACCACTTTACAGATTCTCTGTAGTCTCTGGCCTGAGGCAACATGAACATACATATCGGAATTTGAAATGCAATCGCTGAAACCTCTTTCCACCTTGAAAACACAGAAAAAAAGCATCACTAAATTCAGACTCACGTTGAAAGGTATAGCAAGTTTCCTAAGAATTAGAGTCTGATGCTTGCCTAGCACAAACGGAAGAGCCATCAGGCCTATTTTTTTGTTCCTATATCTGCAGCAGAGAATGAGAGCTTCAGCCTGGTGCTTTATCATGGAGGCCCTCATGTCGTTGAACAGGAGCAACTTAATGCATTCTACAGGCATCTCTCCATTAGCTCTTCCAATCAGGCCCTAAAAAAGAGTCACTGTGAAACCTCCATCTCTGTCCTTGCTGCTAAAAACTTCAAGAGAAGTGTCAATTAAAAGTCTTTTTTTTTAATCAGCATTCTTGACTGCTGCTTGGTTTGCACACAATAGTCAACCAGCAGAACTTAGAGGACACTGGCAAGCATGCATGAAGCACTGCCCCCATGCAGCCGCTTGGATAAAACAGTGAGTACATTACCTGACGGATGTCACACCAAAGCAGATGCTTAATAACTCATCTCTGAGACAAGCATGTGTGGTTTAGTGCTGGAGCCAGATGCTGCACTTTCTGAAGTTCTGAATTCATTGGCTTTATGAAGTAAGCTGAACTGAGCTGAGTTTATATTTGGCTCTGAAATCTATTTTGAGAACACAAAATAATGCATGAAGTAGTGATGTGGATCAACAGTGAACATAATTCCTCTCCAGATTTGGACTAATAGGGTGCTTCTGGATAGAGCTGGGAAGCTACTGGTGGCGACTGTCTTTCAGACACAATATTAGCTCTTTTTTGAGAAAATCCACACAAAGCTTGCTCAAGAGAAGGTGCACTGCAACACATTTAATATATAGTTGTCAGTGATATAGTCCAAAACAGAAAGAAAAACAGAAATTGAACATGTCCTGTAGAAGCTGACTGCTCTACTCCTTTACTGTGAATTACAGCATGACTTGTACAGCTAATGCTCTCCACCTTTGCTCTCTTTTCAGCCTGTGAAACACATTCTTTGCTTCAGTGACCCCCCTTGGGTTTTCTCTGCCTGCCTCAGTCCACACAGTCATTCATTTAACACCATGTACTTTGATGTGAGAAAGAAGGTAAAGGCTAGGGAAGCTGTCCTCCATCACTGTTTTATCTATTTTCATTCCTTCTGCATTTGCTCCTCTGTGCTCTTTCCTCTCCTCCTTCCCCGTTTGCTGTTCTTCCCCCTACAACATTGACATTAGATATAAGGTAACTCTTCATCACAAGAACAGTGTCAGTTCTTCAGAAGTCTTAAGGATCACCTTCTTCTAGTTCTTCAGTAGCTCCTGCATTGACATAAATGACAGTGCACAAGTGCATCTCAGAGTAGCCTCTGGCTGCAAGCCTGTTCTACTTCCACTGCTGAATCTCCAAAGATTTAATAACTAACTTTGATTTTTCAGATGAACAGTTGTTCTTCATTACAGCCTTTAAATCTCTTCTACATAAAGTAAATAACTACTCATAATTGTCTAGTATCCACCCAAATAATGGGATTTCACCCCATATTAGTGGTGGGCTTAAGTCTTCCCTTGCTTTTCTTTCTTGCAAACTGAGTGATGCCCCCCACCTGAACAGAGATAGGACTGCCTGGGAAATGTCCTTCCCATAGCTTGGAGCTGCCAGAGGAGTGGGTGAGTTGGTCAGCGTTTACACCTCACAGACCTGGCACTTTGCCCACTGGGACCTTTTGAAAGAATCAAAAGGGCTTTGTACAAGGGCCTAAGTCTGAGACCTGTTGGAGAATCCTGGGTCACTGCGACAAAACACATAGTTAGGAAAACTTTAAACCTGAAGGTCTAGTGTGATCACACTACTTTCTGCCTCCCTCATACAGCAGGGAACTGAAACAGAACCTACATCCTGTTATTCTTGGTATAAAGAGCAGTGTATTCTGCTCTTTTGGGCAGATAGATAGCTTTTTTCTTTCTTTTCATAACATGCTGCCTCATGCATTTACAACAAACAAAGGCCATGTTGTATAGGAGACAGTGAGAGACAGAAAAATTGAATTTTTAATGCTTCCTCCTGTCTTATGCAACTGGCTTCTGTACAATATAAGTAATCCTGAAGTCACCTATAACGAACTTACACACAAAACCATCACCTTACCACTAATACCCAGCTGCGCCAATGAAGAACAAAGATATGTGACAAGAAATTTCACTGGTATGAAGGAAGAGTTGCTGGCAGGATTATAGCACTGAAGGCCATGTTTTAGGACCTTCTCTCTCACTATGTCCATGGTGCACTGAGGTTGGTGTGTGTCTCCCAGGCAGGCTGCAGGGTGATGCTTTTCAATGAGGGTGGGGGATCTGCTGCATTTTGTTGCCAAGTTTGTCACACAGCTTTGTTATGCTACCTGTGTTTTCAGAGGATAAGCTGTTAACATGCATTATGATTCGTGCTTTTAAGACTTTACAAAATGTTTATAGGTGAGGTATCCTCTCAGACTCATCTGATACTAAAGGGGAAAAGATACAGTCCTTGGCTGATTTTCTGTGTTTTAAGTATTTTAGATTAATCTCTTCCTAAAAGTGCCTGCATCTTGACATTGACCATACAGGAGCCCAGAGAACCAGAACATAAGCATTTTGCAGATATCCTACAGACTGGAATTATTATTCTTATCTGGAGCTAACACAAATTTCATTTAAATATGCAAACTGACAAAGGAAAAAGATGAGTTCTTCAAGGATTTAAAACCTGAAGTCTATCAGCCTACTACTTCGGTCATTCGTTTTTTCTTTGGAGGTGACATTTTGTGTGCACTTTACTGAAGACAGAGAATTGATTATAGACTTTCATATACATATACATATTATTTCATATTGTTCACCATCAAAGAAAAGTTGGCCTGTTTGGGAAGCTAAAACCATATCCTCAGTAGGAGAATGTGGGTACAGAAAAAGCAGCTGGGCATGAACTTCACTGCAGTGAAATCTTTTACTCCAACCCAGTGATCCATAGAAATAGTTGCAGCAAAAATCATTTTGCCCAGTCCACGCAAGGTTGAGATATTTGAAACACTGAGTACCCAAAGTTTACCATTAAAGATACTAAGCAACTTGGTAATGTCTCCTCTAGACTTCAGGAGCAATTTGCAAGACAAGGTGAATGCAACTAATATAATCAGCAGATGAGTTTGGCATGAATTTTTGAGAAATTAATCTTTTACAGATTTAAAATTTAACATTCCTAATAGATTATACTAATTATATATGTATGTGTATGTACATATGTATACTCACATACACATATATATATACATATGTACAAATCAGTGTAGCATAATAAGCTCCTGAAGACACTAATGTATTTAGAGGTGAACTTTTCTTTTGCATTTTGAGATTAAAATTTCATCAGGTGAAAAAAAAATGCTATGTGGAATTATTAAAGCATTAATCATTTAACTAAAATTTGGCTTTTAAATCAAATAAGGGGGGAAAACCATCTCAAACTAGCTACTTCCCTGTTTTTGTATTTCATTTACACAGATATTTCACTCTGCAGGTTTTATGACAAGTTTCATTCTGGCAAAATGTTTACAACATATTTATTAACCTTTCAAACTGAAGAGGAGGGGAGAGATGATAGCCAGAAGATTAACGTGTGAGCACCACAATTTATAACCCATTATCACACAATACCATTTCTTTCCAACAGTAAAGCTACCACCCATCACAAGAATAACTTAGAGTGACAAAGAGGATCAGAGTGTAAAGCCACAAAACTGTTTTATTCTTTGAAATTTGTAGGAGAGAGATCCTAGTGACATGACATGGATGTTTATTATTTTTATGCCATAGAAAACCATTGATTGGACATCTGACCTCTAGCAGAAAAACACCTGTCTGGGTAAATAATTCTACTCTATTATAAAGAAAGAAGAAAGTAATGAGGTACTTTCAATCAATTTTTAATCATACCCACAAAAATGGGTGTCTGTCATGGTGATGTGAGGGGAAGGACAAAGATCATCCTATCAAGTTTGTTGAAGAAAAAATATGATTTTAAGTGGTGTTCCATCATTTCTTGCTGAGCCAGACTGCCTTTGGTGGATGACAGGCTGCTGTCTTTTGGAGAGGGAGTAATTAATTTGGGGTTGGCCCAGCTCTCTCAGTAGTAGGCTTCTCAGGAAGATATGTGAAGAACCAGAAACCCTGAGTTTTAAATATGTAGCCAAATGCTTAAGTGTACTTGAAATTATAATTCTGCTAATATATTTTTGTTGCTGTTGTTGAACCTCTGCATATCTTCATGGGATTTTTTATGTTTACTTCTGGTGGTGTAGCTACATTTCGGTCTTTGTCTTGTAGGTCTCTGCTGAAGTCAGGCACCCTGCACCGCCTCTGTAAAGCAAGAAGGAAAATGGGGATCTTTACAGAACGATTCTTCTGACCCTTTTTAGACATCCTCATTAGGAGTAGATTATTTTCATGTGAGAAACAGTAATTTCTCTCCACTAAAATCTCTAAGAAAGACTAGAAAGTGTAGTTCAGATGTCAATATGCCTTTGCTGTGCCCTCATTTGACCAAATGAATTCGGTTATGTCTTAAGAGCAAACAAAAAATGTATCAGTCTCTTTGCTATAGATTCTTTGTGACTGGTGCCTGCAAAGAGGCCCATGGACAACTTCTGCCTTGCTGCTTCCCGTGGCCTGTATAATTCATTAAATTAAGCAATGAAAGGAGACAAGCACAGAAAACCAATGAAGGCTGTGATATGGCCATAGCAAACCTCCAGCAGAAGCACTCATGGGAACTGTTGAACCACCCCTTACATACTTAGTAAAAATTCAGCTGTGAGACTGTCTATCATGCACTTCTCTTGATTTTCTCTGATGATAACTATCCTTGAGCCAGTTTGGTTAATTTCTGTACCTGTGTCAAACAGGACCCAAACAGAAGGTGAGATGCTCCTCTTGCAGAGAATGCTTGTGTAGATAGCTTCTTCAGAGTCTGAATTACTTTCGGTTTGAAAGTAAATCAATGTGTTTTGCTTTGGAGAAAGCATTGGAGTGCTGTTTATTCCCACTTTTTTAGCAACTGCAAGTAAGAGTGGTCTTTTCAAACACAGAGTATTGTCTAGAGCATGGAGGAGAAGTAGCTGCAGAGATTGGGAAGAAAGAATCTTCTTTAGAGTGCTGAATTAAGTAATCTGGCTTCATACTTTAATGGTGATATGAGTTCTTTTCAACATCTTTCAAGTGTGTTTTCAAAAAGATTGTGGTATTTCTATTTAGTGCTGAGTGCTAAAACAAATCCATGTGGTTAAAGACTTTCTCCTGCAGTTAATCCTTATCTATTTCTCTTTTATTTTTGCTTTGACTGACAGTATTTTTAGCCTCCTGGGAATTTCAAATATAAATACTTTCTTCTTCCAGTCAACCCTTGCTCCCACTCCAAGCCTCTTCTTTTCACAGGAGAACATAAAAGGGCATAATGACATACAATATTTCTATGGCATACAATCTAATTTAAGAAGAGGATAGTATCATTAAGTAGAGGTACACCTGTCTCTCAAGAGTGTCTGATGCTCTGAAAAATTAATGTAGCTTGTTCAAATACTTGTTATTTGCACCTTTTTGAAAATATATTTTCATCAGTAGGTTGAAGGAAAATATAACTGACATCTTGTCAGAATTTACTTATAAATTTGAGGAAATTATTAACACAATTTCTCTAATGAGTTAAATTAGGGCCTCTAGAAAAGGTAGTTGGCAAAGGATTAAACAGTTGATAAAGTTAAATAGCAAAAATGTAGCAAAGCAGTAAGATCAGGCATGCTTCGTAAGCCTAGCCAGTTGGACATAACCAGAAGCAGTCTCCAAATGAAAAGGTTCAGAGCATGTCTGGAAACTTGCACAATCTCAGAGGCTTCTCCTTGGCTTGCTACATGGTCCAGGGTTCATTTTTCTCCCAACAAAATGAGATTATATTAATTTTCCATACTGGTCCATATTCTCCTGGACAGGAAGGTTGACCATTTCATAGAATCATAGAATCAATTAGGTTGGGAAAGACTTTTAAGATCATCAAGTCCAACCATTAATGCTGCTCTACCAAGTTCACCACTAAGCCACATCCCCAAACACCACATCTTTATGGGTTTTAAACACATCCAGAGATGGTGACTCAACCACCTGCCTGGGCAGCCTGTTCCATCGCCTGGCAACCATTTCAGTGAGGTTTTTTTTTCCTAATGTCCAGCTTAAACATCCCCCGGTGCAGCTTGGGGTTATTCCCTCTTGCTCTGTCACTAGTTACTTGTGAGAAGAGACCAGCTCCTACCTCTCTACAACATCCTTTCAGGCAGCTGTAGAGAGTGATAAGGTCTCCCCCCCCCCCGCATTCTTTTCTTCAGGCTAAATAGCCACAGCTCCATCAGCTGCTCCTTATGAGACTTGCTCTCCAGTCCCTTCACCAGCTTCATTGCTCTCCTCTGGACCTCCTCCAGCACCTTGATGTCTTTCTTGTATTGAAGTGCCCAAAGCTGAACACAGTATTCAAGGTGTGGCCTCACCAGTGCCAAGTACGGAGGAACAGTCACTTGATATTGCTGATCACACTATTTCTGATACAAGCCAGGATGCTGTTGGCCTTGGCCACCTGGGCACACTGCTGGCGCATGCTC
>JANIJG010015187.1:0-17867 GCA_024611175.1 Megaceryle torquata | reverse complement strand
TGGGGGTTTGGACTGGATGGCCTGGAAAGGTCCCTTCCCACCCAAACCAGTCTGGGATTCTATAAAAAAACTTGCTCTGGGTTAGAACAGAAAACAAGGAAGGCATCAGCTTTTTTTCAGGGATTAAGTTGATGCTGACCTGCTCTAAGTATCTGCATCGTGACTGTATGGCTGAGTATTTTCATTAATAATCTGGGAAAAAGAGGTGGCCAGGGAGCTGGCAGCACAGAGACAGCTGGAGACAGCCCAGCATCACTGGTGGGAGGCAGCCCTGTGAATAAGGTGGCAGAGCCGAATTCAAATGGAGGAACACAGGGGCAGATGAAAGTCACCGCTGCCGAATGCAAGGTTAGGTGCCTGGGAAGGAGTAGCCCGAGCTCCTCATCCACATTGCTGTGCTTTAAATGAACTGGAGCCCCAGGGGGAGAAGACCTGGGGGTTGCCACGGACAGCTCGATGAAGACATCTGCTCAGTGTGCCACTGCAGTCACAAAAGATCAAACAAGACGTTAGGCCAGAGGATGAATGGGTGAGGGAAATATGCAAAATACGGTAATGCTCTTAGGTGCATGTCCATGATGACATGATGTGGGTGTTGTGTGGGGGGCAGCCCCTCGCTGCTGCGCCACAGGAGCCCCCAACTTGGGGCAGGCTGAATGGTTGAAGATGGGGATGGTTGAAGCGAACGACGTCACTTCTGTGTCGCTGAGAAGATTGGGACTGTTGAGAAAGATCATGTGAGTAAGAGGATTCGTCGGAGGGGGTTTTGTAAACTAATGCTTGACATATTTAACCTTTCTGCAAATGCAAGAGCAGAGGAAAATCCTGTAAAACCAGAGGCAAGTGTCGGGCACTCTGCAAAGCGATGTTTCTCCCCCGGCGCTCGCTCACTGAAGGGCCAGGGCTGTTGGGCATCCCCTGTGCTACCGTGGGCTTGGCGCTGCCCCGGCTGCAGCCGTGGCCACCTCACTCCCTGCTTCTGCCATCAGAAGCATCATCTGCTTGTCTAGCAGCAGGAGTATTGTAGCCTCCTTGACACTTCCTGGCTGCGTCTTCTGAAACTGCTTTTCTGATGGCGTTAGGAGCACAGTCCACCCCAGCTTGTTCTCCTCTGCTACCAAATCCTTGCTGGGAATCTGAAATATTTTGAAGTCCCATTTTGATTAATGTGACTTCTGGAGCATGGGGCTTCACTCAGTGCTTTCACCAGCTTCATGGTATCCCTCGGTCATGCAGAAATGCTCCTTCTAATGCAGCCTTGGTGCAAGCGATGGGGAAGCCTCATCCAGATGGGATGGGATCCCTGGTTGGGGATGGGGGACGTGGTAGGAGCAGGTCAGGCCGTACGGTGTGGTGAGGCAGCAGCTGTGCTGGGAGGAATTTTGCGCAGAGATTCCTCTTCCTCACCCTTTTTTTTTTTTTTTTTTTTCCTTGAACTCGAGAAGAGTTCTTGAACTGGGAGGGATGATTAACGTGCAGATAGTGAAAAGCGTAGTTGGCTTTTTAAAATTTTAGTTCCTTGGAAATTTGGGCTGGCTGCCATGGGAGAGAGTGCTGTAGGAGTTTATCTGAATACAAAATATTGGAAAGTCAAATTTTACAGTCATTTAATTTGTCCAGTGTTTTCAAATAAGGATACTAAATGGGTGTATTTAAAACAGTGTTACCTCGGGGAACGATATTTATTTGACAGGGTCACTGGGAGTTCACTGGTACAATACTGGAACAGCACGATGCTGTTTAAAGCAGAGATGGAGAGAAACGCCTGCTCAGTTTCAATCTCTGGTAATTCTGCCCCAGATCCAAGCGTGGCAGTGGCAGCAAGCGGACCTGCAGCACATACTCCATCCAAGGTGGCTTTCTCTCCAGGGACAGCTTCAGTAGCCGTGTTTTGCATATGTATCGGTTAGAAATTTGTCAGCATTTTGCTGCTGTTAAACAGTTGCAAATATTGTAGAAGTGTAGCAGCGTGTCCTTGTAACAGAGTGGCTGGGGATGGTTTTTCAGCATCACCCTACTATGTCAGCGATGTTGAGTGGGAGATGTGGTTTGGGAGTTGTCAAAGAGAGGGCAGATGTTGTGATATACTGGCTATATAATTACATCTGAGCCTTAATCAGTAAAAGATTAATTAAAGTAATCTAATCCATATAAAAACTGGAGAAGCAGAGCTCTCCGATGGGCTGCAGGGCTTGCTTTGGGGCACCACTGATGGAGAAAGGGTGGGAGGTACTTCAGGTAGGTCACGTCTTGTGGCCCGGGTACATGTGTCACCTCTCCACTGTGGTCTGGTCTAGTCAGTGCATGTCTGGCCAGAAAGTACAAAGAAGGGTCCCCATCCTACCGGGTGCTAATTGTGTGTTAATGAGCCATCACCACGAAGGAGGACACAGCTCTGTGCTTCCAGTGAAACGGTGGAGGGCTTCTGGGGGATGAGGGCTGCTGGCCATTGTCGAGGCCACTGGAAGGATTCAGAAATGTTTAAAAAAACCCCTACTCCTCCAAAGAGTCAGAAGCTGCTCCAGCCAGCACCAGCCCAGTGCAAGGAAACAGCTTGGATGGTGGAGTCTCCTGCCGGCATCGCCGCTCTGCCAACAGCTAATCCCCTGCGAGAGCAAGGGAACAAAACTGTGCCGCTCGCGCGGCTGCTCCTCAAGCCCAGTCTCATTAACATTAACCCCGTGTCGCTGCAGAATTCACGCTGTATTTTTCCGTAGCTTTGGTGCTAAGCGTGTCACTCTGCCAGGGATCCTCCACCGAGCCACAGAGCGCGGGAGTACGACGCTTGGCCGGCGGCGCCGGGCTCGCTCGGAGGTAAACAAAACCCTGGCACCTCAGCAGATGATGGGCTGCTTTGTTTTCTGCTCCTTCACAAGCACTGGTTCTCCTCGGGAAGAGGGGCTTGGCGAGCCCACGGAGGTGCGGGGACCTACGCGTAGCTCATGGGAGGTGTGAAGAGCCAAGCTTCACACCCCCAGCCTTCCTTTCGGTGCCAAGCTCAACGCTTTTGTGCCCAGGAGCTGAATACGTTGCTTGCTTAGTAAAGCGGGTTAATGCTTCACTGGACTCCCAACAGGCCAACAGCTCGGTCAGTTCAAACCAAACAAAATTCTGGTTTGGACTGAGCTGGCCCAAAATGAAACGCTTTGTTTTGTTTTTCCTCCTGGAGTTTTGGGCACATGTTCCTCACGTGAAGTTTTATAGTTGGCTGGAGCCGCGTGTTGGTGATGGGAAAGAGCTCCAGAGGAAGAGTGGATAAACATTTTGATGTTAAGGTATCTAGCGAGAGAAAATTTGCATTTAGGCTGCCTTCAAATCAGAGGGATTGATGGGCCCTTCATCCGTGTCCAGGATTTTTTCACATTTCCATCTTGTAATCTGTGGACTGATCCAGGCAGGTTTATGGGAGCTTTTGGAAATGAATCTGTTCCAAAAATGAAAGTCAGAGGGCAGATGAAGGCAGGTCTCTGCTGCCTCGGGCAGTGAATTTGGCTCTCATTTCTAATGTTGAGGCTCACTCTGCTCTCAGAGGAAGGATTGGAAAAGGAGGAGAGGAAAAAACCCAACAATGGAGGAAAAGCTGAAGGTGATTCAAAGGGGTTCCTGCTGCTGTTCCATCACTTGTGTCTCTCCCCTTTCGTGGAGACACAACCCATCCTCAGCCATGGGCATGGCTCTTCCATTTGCTCTTCTCACTCTCAGTAAAGATGCTACAACAATTTTCCAGGAGTGGGAAGGCAAGAAGTCATCCTTTGTGCTGTCTGTAGTTGCATTTTGATTCCTCAGGGGTCCCTGTTTTCCAGTGACTGGTGACAGGAAGGGAGGGTGCATTCCTGGGGTGCTTCAGGATGAAAATACAGAATCTGTGTCTACCTTTTGTTGTGGTTACTGAAAAGATGCTTTTTATGTATTGCTGCATTCAGTTATAAAAAGCAGATGATGAAATGAAGTCTCCAGTAATTTGAGGTGGTGACCAGAGAAACTGAGCCAGTGCTGCCTTTTTTCGCAGCTGGTGAACCCTTTTAAGCAGATCCAGGATGAAGGTGTTGGAGATGATGAACTTTGAAAACAGGCAGAAGAAAACAACCACAGAAATGTTTGCACTGAAGAAAAGCCTACAACATGAGGCATCTAAGGGGCAAAGGTAGCTTTAAATGTCCCAGTTCTGGACAAGCTTTGGTCAGCAGTTGCATGGTCCAGAAGATACGTGGGAAACCAGCTTTCATGAAGCTCCTGTGCTTAAAGAACTGGTTGATGTTGATCATAGCTCCTGTTGTTCATCTCTTGAGGTTCCTTAGGTACCTGTTGTGGAAGGGGTTGTTACTCTTCGGTTATGTGTAGATGGACCACCTGCTCCTAGGAGTATTTCATGCATATGAAACATCTCAGACCCCGCTGCCTGTTTGCTCCTATGCATTTGTAGCCACAGGGAGACAATTTCCATGAGCGTTCTTCTGTCAGATGCTTTTTATTTAAGTTTCCCAAGTTTTCTAACCACTTTGCCCCTTGGTTTTCAAGTCAGTAGCTTCTATTATGAAAGCCCTGGTGTATTGATAACTACTGGGGAAATTCCCTAAGGCTGCTGAGCAGGAATCTGCCTTGATGACAGAGATGCTTCCAATTTTTAAGCAAAACAGCCTGTAAACGGTGCCATCAACTAACAAGCATGGGATCCCTGCTGTGTAATGTGTGGGATCCTGTAGTATTTTTATTTCCAGGGTGATACCCTCATGGTAGCATGTGGAGCTGCAGCTGGGCCACCAAGGAGCGTCCTGCTTTGGGAAGATGAACGGAAAATATGTTCCTCAGGATTGCCATGCCTAATTAGCCTCAAGTTCTGGTATTAGGAGATGTTAATGAGCTGGAGCATATAAACTAACCGCAGGAAAACCCCCGCTTTGAGCGGCTACACCAGCGGTAGGAGGAGCAGTGTTGCAGCAGGGGGAGGTGACTCACAGCTTGGGACCAGTGGGACAGGGCAGGAGGTCACAGTGGCCAGCTTGGCCACAGGGACCTTGCAGTGCATGTAGGCATGGTCCGTCTTGTCTCGGTGGGACGTCAGCGACAAGTCTCTGTAAGCTTGGCGATTGTCAGGAGGTGTGGTCATTTTCTAATTAGCACAAGGAAGATTTCTTTTTTGGATTATTTTTTCCTTATTTTGGGATGGTGATGACCAGTATACCCAGCACTGCAAGCTAACAGCATTTGGCTGCAGTTACATGCTGCCTGCTCATATCTGATGTTGCACTCTGTTTATCTTTGGTTTTTTCCCCTCCTTTTCTTCCATAGTGAAGATAAAGGTTTAAAAGCAGAAATAGGAGATTTAATTAATTTGCAGTTTTGTGTAAAAATTCAGAGAGGTCAGAGAAGTTCGTTCTTTCTGCTTCATTTTGGCATCTTTCTTTAGAGGCAGTTGAGGAAGTTGTGCTTCATTCTCTTTCCTTTCTTTGCAGCTCCACCATGCACTTTTCACCAGCTATTGTATTCATTATTTCAAAAAAGCACCTTGTTTATGGCCAAGCTGAGCTGCTGCATCCTAAGATTTTTATTCTTTATGCTGGAAAAAAATGTCTTTTTTTTTTTTTTCTTGACTTGTTGCTTTGAAACTGTGTAAAACAGACATGGGGGGGAAAAAAGCAAACAAAAACAACAACAAAAAACCCCAACAAACCAGCTTGCCAGGCTCTTAAGTGAATTGATTGCATTGAAGAGCAGAGTTGGAGAGGAGCCAGCACAGAACCCCTGATCAGGCAAGAAGGGAAGGGATAACACAGCCACGGCGAGGACGTGAGGCTGGAGAAAAGCTCTGAGAGGAAAAATAATTGAGGTAGGGAAACAAATAAGAAATGTGTGATAGAGGGATGCTGGTTAGCTGCCAGCACAGGGAGAGGCACAGAGAAAAGACTGAGGTGTCAGGAGGGGAATTGGCAGAGAGGGGTGCTCTGAATGCCTGGGACACCCTGCCTGGGGTGCTGTCTGTGCTCCTAAGCCACCGCATCAATATCTTTAGGCTGAAATGGAAGGAAAGCCCATATTCATCTAAAGAATGAAGTTTCTCGAACTTCATGGCCCATAGGGGTCGGTCAATGAGGTCCCTTCCAGCCGCAGGGACCTCGGTTCCTCTTGGGTGTTTGCCTTGGGGGAGTGGAACTTTTGTCATGTTTTAGCTGTACGCTCAGAGTCTTTATGCTGGAGCTCTGGATTTTTCTGCTGGACACGGTGGAGCACATCTGTGTGTGCTGCAGCAACCAGCCCGTAGTCATACTGCAAGTAGCCAGGGATAAACTGGGCCGTGTCATCGTCTGCCAGTGAGGGTGGCAGCTCCCAAAGGTCAGTTGCTTCAGCACGTGGCCACTCCAGATAGGCTTTAGATCAAAGTTCCTGCCAAAGCCAGAGAGACGTGCTCAGTTTTCCAGGATGGAGGACGAGCATCTGGGCACTGGATTCTGACAGCAGTAACATCGCAGTGAGAGTGCTCTGCTTGGCTGTCCTAAGGGCAACGCGATGAGCTTCTCATTGGAAGATGCCTTCTAGGCCTGACTTTGCACTCTGGTGGAAATGGCAGTGAGGAGGCCACGTGCAGATGGTATCCTGCTATAAATGCCTCGTCCAGAGACTGAGGTAGCAGTAGGACTTGTCTGTGTGCCCACAGCTGCTCGCAGGAGGGGAAGGCAATGGGATGTGTGAAACGCTTACGCTCCGAGCTGCTGTTTGAAGGAACAGCTCCCAGAGCTGGCAGCCAGCGTGAAAGAAAGTAAATAAAGTCATCCCCATTTCAAGTTGTGGTATTTTGATTTAGTTAAAATATTTACTGAAGAAATCTAACGGGGAGATGTAAGAACGTAAGTTTATGAATGTTCCAGAGAACAGGAAGAATAGGCAAAAGGCCTGGGAGAAAAATATCGCAGTATTTTCATTCTTTTAATGATACCTGGTGGGTTTTTTAAGTGCTTGGGGATGAAGGACTTACTGCATTGGTCTGATTACCACGTATTCATGGAGCCCAAGTGTAACCATTACAGGCACTGCTTCTTTTCTGACTTCCCATATTCTTGAGCTCTGGAAGCGTAATACCAGCTATTCTCCATCTGATTTATTGCATTTTTAAGTAATGGGCCAAATAATGATTGCGGAAACTACAATCAACATTTTTTTCCTAATGATTTAGGGCTCTGTTTGCAAAATAATTGGTTCTGCAGAGCTCTGTGGTACAATACAAGAGGAATGTCCTCCTGACTTTGTATATCCATAAAAACTACAGAGCCCACAGGGTGGAAAGGAGAGATCCACAGATGAGCCCAGGAGCCTTAGCCCCAGGATTATTGTAGCCTGATGGGTGTGAAATGAGCTTAAATGTTATGGTGGACCTGCACTGCAACACACGTGGATGCTCAGGAGAAGCTGCTTGGTTCCCTGGAGCAACATAAGTGGGTTGTAGCTGCTGCCTGTTGAAGTTGGGCTGTGTCCTTCAATTGTCATACTTGCAATTTTCTATAGGTTCCTTGCAGGTTTTCTCTAGGTTCACAGAAGACCTATTCCGTGGACCCGTGCGTAACACCTGCATTCTTGGGGACAGGGACCTCAGGGAAACCATCCTCGTTTTTTAACAGTAGCAAATTTAGTCTGGAGAGGAGAAAACTGAGAGGGGATCTAATTATCATCTATAAATACATAAGGGCTGGGTGACAAGAAGACAGGGATGACCTCTTCACTCATGGCCTGTGATAGGACGAGAGACAAGGGATTCAAGCTCGAGTACAGGAAGTTCCACCTCAACATGAGGAAGAACTTCTTTACTGTAGGATTACAGAGCACTGGAATAGACTCCCTAGAGAAGCTGTGGAGTCTCCTTCTCTGGAGACTTTCAAGCCCTGTCTGGATGCATTTCTGTGTGATCTGCTCTAGTTCTGCCCTGCTCTGGCAGGGGGATTGAACTCGATGGTCTTTGGAGGTCCGTTCTAACCTCTAACATTCTGTGACTCTGTGAAATTCAGAGACAGTGCCTGACAAACCCAAACGCCTGACCCATCCTTACTGAGATAGAGATGAATCATGAGAGCTTTTGAAAACCACTTGAAAGAATCATTTCTTGATATAGAAAAAAAAATAAATAGATGTGCTCCATGTCTTTCCCACATCACCAGGATGGTGGCTGGGTGCAGAACAGATGGGGTTTGTTGCTGCAGCAGCTCCTGGCCAGTCCAGGCAGGACTGGTGAGGTCCCTCACTCTGTGTTCCCTTTTGTCTGTTTGGATTTTCAGCTCATGAGCACAAAGGTCTTGATTTGCACTTGGCACAACACGGCTCTGATCTCAGCGGCAGATGCCAGATGCTGCCGGAATACAAAGAAATAATGAAAGTAACCCAAAATGTGTGAGTCAGCAGTAGGTGTGATGGGGGTGCCTCCTCTGCTTTGTCTGTCTTTGGCTTTTCTTACTCCATCCGTTCTGCCTCCAGCTTTAGTCTCAGCTTCTCATTTCTCCTCCTATTTTCTTCCTCCGTCTTCAATCCCTTTTATCTTTTTCTGCCTTTTGCCATCTCCTTGCTGCCCACTCATGCGATGTGACCACGTAGGGGGGAGTGACATTCCCCACAACGCTTAGGAGAACTTGACTTTTCGGGTAGCTAGAAATCTATTTCCAGTCCACTTCAGTTCCCTGGCACCCCCGGTCCCATTAGTGCCGTCTCAGCAGCGGATATTTCACTGATGGAAATTCAGAGTGTTTCTTCCTTCCTCCCCCAAACACAGCGCTGGGTGCCGGTGTCATTGCAGAAGTGCTAACCACAACCCGTACCTCTTTGAAAAAACGCTGAATTGCTTTAGTTCTTCATTGTGATTCAGTAATTTTATTTCCTCCTAACACTACGTACAGTTTCTACAGTTCTGGAGGTCACTGGAGCTTTGTAAGTGCAGCCAAAAGTGTTTTAAATAGTCATTGTGCAGCACAGTGATGCCATCAATCTCCCATGCCATTATTATATCTAGAAAGTTGGATTTGATCTCCATTTTCATATTTAAAGTGAAATTACTGGCAAGCTGCCATATCCTGTAAGGCACAGAGAGTGGGAGCTTGTTCATAAAGGTTTATATGAGTGTAATGGTATTACCTATTGGTTTGGGATGTTTTTGAGCAAATCAAGAACTGCTGGCAGCCAAGTGGTTTCTGAAGAGGGTCTTTTCTCTTTAACTGATCTTATTTTATTCTTTCATTTCCAAGCCTGTCTGTAAGTCTAGCTCCAGTAATGATTAGATCTTTTTAATTGGAGTCTTCTAAACTTCAGTTACTAGCTTGCCCAGAAATACTTTGCTTTTTGGCTTTTGTATATATATGTATGTATACACACATATATACACACATATATATATACACACAGATATATACACACATGGTGGGGAGGGTGGAAATAATAGTGGATTGTCAGTCTGGGGCATATTGAATTAATTTCCTGTTCCCCTTCTCCATCAGCTAACCAGACAAATAACCAATTTGTTAAGGGCTCTGCTACTTCCTTCAATCACTTGCTCACGATACAATTTTACGTTCTGTTTCCTGGTTTTCCCATTCCAATTCTTTGCATCCCCTCTGCAGGTCGCTCTGTTTTGGTGCCAGCACCAACACTCCCACTGAGGAAGGGCCAGGGCGTGATCCTTTGCCACCCAGCAACCCCCTCTGCCTTCTGCTACCAGGGTTTTCTTCAAGGTCCCCAACTGAAAGGACACCGAGCTCTTCCATAAGAATCCTTTGCGTTCCCCTTGCCAATTTGTGGGGACCCAAACCGCAGGTTTTGCTGGTGCCACCTCTCTTGCTTGGCTTTTACCTTACTGCTGGCAGCAGGAATTAACGGCTGTATCAAGCAGGTTCCCAGTTTATTGAGCTGTTTCTGAGAGCACTGAAACAGGAATATTGCCGTGACACGGCGGTGGGGAGGAGGGTGGCAGTGGTATTGGGCGTGGGATTAAGCAATGGTTACAAACAGGGCTTTTATTATTTTCCTCTCCTGCCACATGATGGATTCTTCTGGAGGCTGGTACGGCACTGGGTAGCTGAGTGCAGCGCGGCTCTTTGCTCCGTTCAGTGTAATTTGTGGGTTTCAATTTGTATTTAGGAAATTGAACCTGGACGCTCTGCCAGGGATAGCTTTCCAGAGAAACTGAAGCAACAGGGAGAAAAAAAACCCCAAAAAACAAATGCTGCTCATCATTTCGGGGTGAACTGCGTTAACTGGAAAAGGGTTCCCTGCCGATACCCAATCCTGTAGGAAAATCTGTAAGAAAAATAAAGATGGGTAATCTGAGGCTTCTTGAGGAGAAGTTAAAGAGGGCTTTCAGTGGACTGTGATGGATAGGGGAAGAAGTACATCAATTCAATTGCAGTATTGTGTAGAACATAATAAATATTTTATTACCACAGACTATCATTTAGTTACTAAACAGCACGGGGCAGACTCTGCGCTCGGATGGTGTCTGCACATTTACAACTCCGTGGGTATCACAGGAGTTAATTTCTGTGGTCGAGGACAGTATTTGGGTCAGATACTGCAAAATCTGCACGTAAGATATTCTAGGTCCATGGTAAGAAAGCTCTTCAGGCTGGCACCATAGCAGTGCATTAGGGCAGCAGTTGCTACGTCTGGTTTGACCATAAAAATACTTTGGCCTAAGGCTGGAATTTGATAAATTAGATGAATTTCAATGCTGATGATACAGGACTATATGTATTTTGAAATGCAGTGCAGCCTTGGCTGTCCAAATGAGAGGGGTGATAGCAGATGCTGTTGTGTAGGGTGAGCCAAACGGGAGCAGTTGGTGAAAGAGTTTTTTGTCTTTTAAAAGAATCTCCAAGATTTGTAGGTGTTCGAAGGTTTGGGGAGTGTCTGTGGGTGTTTGCTGTGCAGCGTGCCTGCACTTCATCAGGCACAAAACTCAAGCAAATTCTGAACAAAAGGTCTGTGAGGACAGATGACTGGGAGCCAGCACTGGTGTGGATGGTACAGCATTTGGCTGGAGCAGTTGAACAGCACGTTGATGGGAGGGGGATAACTTGGGCCACTTTTTAGCATTAGAGTTTCACTCTTTGCGTTCAATTTGATGCATTCAAGCCAGAAAGCCAGTGGGAAACTGGAGAGGGAACACGTGTGAAAACCAGCAGTAGAAATCTCATTTTTCTGGCAAACCTTTGTGAGTTTTTTGACCAGCTACCCCAGTAACTTTAGCTTTCTGGTCTTCCTGCCATCATACAGTAATAATTCTAAATCTGTCTTGCTGGAGGGCGATGCCAATATCAAACTGAGAATTAAGTAAATGGGTTTGATTGGAATTGAAAAGAAAGTGTTCTCTGCTTTAAGCAAAGTTTTAATTAAACCCAATTACACAGCAATGTAATCTGTGTTTAGTTAATCCTGATAGGTAAAAATTCAGCAGTAAGGCAGGAGGCACGTCCTTTCCCAGACATATGGTAAGGGCTTTGCTGGTTGGCAAGGAGATGTGAAATTCCTTGCTTTGCAGGTTTACATTCGAGTGACTCTTCGCGTCCCTTCATGTGCTTTTCCCTCTGGGATTTTTTCGGAGCCGTGTTTAATACAGAACCACCAGGACACCCGTGAGTTATGGGATAATAATAATTCCGTGTCAAATACTGTGAGTATGAAGCTTATTTTACAAGAATTCCCTTTGATGGAAATAGGGCCCCTAATTCAAACTTGAGTGCATTTTAAGAGACATATCCATGCACACAATAAAATCCAGAGAGGACAATTTGCATAGAAAAGCCAGGAAACAGCTGGGCTTATAGGCAGCTGAGATTTTAGGGATTGTTTGCTGGGGGAATGGGAGTAGAACCAAGGAAAAGAATTTTAAATCTGGGCCACTTTTGAGAATTTTGATTAATATTTTATACTGGGAGTAATTTTTAAAAACACAGCTGCAGGCTCGCTCCCGAGACCAGGTAATTTTACCTGACATTAATATTGAGGTTGTTGTTCTTTGTTGTTACCAGCTAACGATAATGGTAAGAGACACTCACTTGTCTGGGTCATATATGTATGTACTTGCTCTTACTTTAAATTCTTTCCCATAGATAAAATTTAGCACAATCAATGCCAACAAAATTATTTTGAAAGCAGATTAGATTAAAAATCTCATCCCTTACTGAGCTTCCCATTGGCATGTGAGACGATCCTTAGAGAATTAAGATTTGTGTCAGTGACAGAAAGGCTCGCGTGAGATTGCTCAGCCTCTTGCTGGCCGTTTCCACTTTAACTCTGTGACAGCAGTGCCTGGCCAGGCTAAACTCAGTCGGTGCA
Organism: Megaceryle torquata; assembly: GCA_024611175.1. NCBI lineage: Eukaryota > Metazoa > Chordata > Aves > Coraciiformes > Cerylidae > Megaceryle > Megaceryle torquata. The sequence continues at coordinate 5,564 of JANIJG010015187.1, read as the reverse complement.
GTATACTTCTGGAGGTTGGTGACCAACACCAGAGCAGGAAAGCTGTATCTGAGAAGCATTTTTCTGTTTGAGTGTGTTTCTAAGTGGTTTTATTCCAGTTCGTGTTGCTGGTGACTTAGGGGTTGTTTTTATTTAGGAGATCAGGACTGTTCATGTTGGGAGGGTGTATCTGAGCATGGACTGAACCATCTCCAAACCCCAGCTGGGTGGGGTCTGCATTGGGAGTATCTCAGGTTTGGTTTTGTTGGTTTTATGGAGAAGTGTGATGCTGCTGGGGGATTGTGGAAGCCTGATCCTTGCCCTCGTGGAGCCAGGAGGATGTTTTCTAGTACAACGTGTTTAGAGTTGGGGGACAAGATGGTGGTGCAGGCAGCCCTGGATTGGAGCAATGAGACTTGTGTCATGTGCTGCTCCCCAAAGTCACAGTGTAGTGGCGGCAGAACAGCCTCACTCCATCTTCCTTCCCCAATGTCCTTGGACACCTTGAAACATCACCCCCACCCTTAGAGGCCAGGCTGGGGGTGTACATGTAACGCACACACGCATGTGCGTGTTGGTGAAACTGTAATAAAGCTGCCAGGTTTGGCTCATGGCATCTGTAAATGAGTCGTTGTTTTTTGTTTTTTTTACCCTGGATTTTGTTAAACTCGCTGGTGCTCCTCCCACACTCTGATGGAGCCAGTTCTGATCGTGCAGAGCGGGTGTCTGTGGGATTTGAATCTCAAAGTCTCCATGGCAGGACACTACTTTGCCTTTTCTACATTGCAGGGGAGCAGGTCGGTACAGATTTGTGACTAAGAAATGTGAAGTCTCAGCCTCCCCCTGCTCTGCCTGTGAGCAATCCATTTTTTTTATAGTCACGGGTGAGACCCAAGGCTGGAAAACCATTTGACTACCGGAACATCGTGGCTCCAGAGGGTTTAGGATGATAATTTTGTAAAGGTACGTTAGGGTCGTTTGGTATTGTCACTTCATGTATCTCTTGTAGCAAGTAATTTAATGGAAAATAAGTGAGGCTGTGACTTTAGAAATAAAGTTTGTGAGCCACCCATTGCGACAGCTTTTGTTGGTTTTATTTAAAACAGGAGTTACTTTTTAAAATAGATTTATTACTTCAGCCTAGCTTAAAAGGGAAGGGGGACAGGACAATCACCAGTGATTTATTTCTTTAATGCATTTTAAATAAGTAGACCCCCAAGAACAAGGCAGTGGTGCATAATTACATTACACTGGTCACAAAAGTTGGGCTGTTCCTGCTGCAGGCTGGCTATTTAACACCTGGTGAGCATAAGTGAATGTGCTGCTTGGGTTGGAAGCTGCAACATACTCTGGGCTTTACAAAATCTTGTTTATTTTTTTGGTAGCAGTTTCTTTCTCAATTTTAACAAACATTTTTTGCCACATCTGTTGAAGCAAATTATCATAGTGTCATCTTCCAGTTTAGGTGCTGGGTAAAGAGGTTTCACCAAGTTTTGTGTGAGGCTTGGCTCCTGTTGTCCTGCCTTCTTAGGTTCATCTAGGTTGGAAAAGACCATCAAGACCATCGGTCCAACCATCAACCCTACCCCTACGTGTCCACTGCTAAAGCCTCAGCACCACATCTACGTGACTTTCCAACACAGCCTGGAATGGTGATTCAACCACATCCGTGGGCAGACTGTTCCAATGCTCAACAAACCATTCAGGGAAAAAATTCTTCCTAATGTCCAGCCTAAACCTACCCTGGCGCAACTTGAGGCCATTTCCTTTTGTCCTTCTCCCAGTGTGAATGTGGGGCGCAGGAGGCTGGATGAGGAGGGACCGAGGGGTTTTCCTGGCTCACTCTGCCAGTAAAGAGGTGCTGGGGTTCAGAGACCTCTGCCCCATCTCTCACAGCCCGCTCTCTTTCCAGGAGTGCAAATCCTGGACTTCTGCACCAGGAGTTCCTATAGCTCCACTCCCACATCCATATACTGCCTCTCTTCTGTCCTTGTCCTTCCTCTCCTATACCCTACGCACACGTCCTTTGGAGGAAAGGCTGCGTGGAGAGGCACGGAGCTCCTTTCCAGATTGCCATCTCCTAAATTAAAGCAAGCAAAATCGATTTGAATATTACATTTGCCTACAAGGACCTCCTGCTAATTTCTGTGTTTTTTACAGTCGCATTTTCCTGTTTTTGTTTAGTTTTTTTCATCTTTATCACTTCCCTGCTGCTGACTAAAGGAGCTACACAACAGGGGAAAGTGTGACTAACTCGCTGTCTGCACGGGGGAAAGAGTGAGACTGCTTCTACACATGCTGGTGAGAAATGTACAGAGTAAACAGAATGGAAAAGTGGAGAAAAACAGCTTTTTATTTTTTTTTCTACAGTCCTTTTTTTTTTTTTATAGCAATATTAGTCATTCTATCCAGCAAGTATAGGTTAAAACAACTTCCATCGTAAGATTTCTCACAGAAGCAGCAGCAGCTTAAAATTTGTACTTCCTTCTCAAATTGTTTTTAATGTTTCTTGTTGTAAGAAATGTGTTTTTCCTCCTTTTTTTTTTTTTCTTTCCTCAGTGTGTCCCTTGGCTTGACAGCGAGTCACACAGATGTGATTTTTCCCTTTTTCCTGCACGTTCAGGTCCCGTGTCAGCATGCCAGGTCTTTCCTATATCAGTTGGGAGGGAAAACGTTTAATCAATGGGAAAAGGGCAGGGGGATTCACCCAGATGTAGGTCCCCAAAATGGTTTTAACTCTGAGTGAAATGAAGTAGATTCCAGATGACAGCCTTCCTTTAATTAAGTGATAAAATGCCATTGATTTAATGCCTGCTGAAGTCAATGGAACCATACCATGGACTGCAAAGGGCTCTGGAGCAGGTCCGGTCTCCTTTTGTGGTATAAAAACAATGCTTTGACAATTTAAGAGTTTGGGGAGGTTGAATGGGAAGCACGAGGAGTGACCTGCTCACGTATCAGGTCGGCAGCAGGGAAGAAATCTGGGTTTGAGCTCAGCCCTCACAGACTCGGGTGCTACCAAACAACCGTGGTTTCCCTTCACAAAGTGTCATGCTTTCAGATTTTCCTCTCCGAGCATCCCAGCGTGGCTTTGGAAAGGAAAGGGAAATCTATTTGGCATGTAAACACAGCACTGCGACGTTTGTTTAATGGCTTTGTTTACTTTGAAAGTTAGTCCCATACTAATGAATTTATAAAACCTGCATTATCCATAAAACTGTCACTGGTGCAAAATTTAGTAATAACTCAGGTAGTGTATTTAAACCACTAGTGAGTTTGCTCTCTCCTTGAGTTGACAAATTGTTACCGCTTCGTTTGGTAGGAATCAGCAATTTTATGTGGCAATTCATTTTAACAGCAACGAGGAGCCAAAGGACTAAATTTTTACCCCTGTTTTTCTGCACGTGTGTGGGAATATCCTGATGTTTGACTCTCGAGATGGAGGCCTGGGAAGCAGCGTGCGCGGAGGGAACGTCTCTCCGCAGGCGTTACGGCCACGCTGCTCCAGCTTGCAATCCAGCCTGACACTTAAACTGTTTTGGGGGTTTCCTCATCCTTTAAAATATACGTCAAAAAGATGACAGATGGCAAAAAAACATATGTCCCTGGGATCTGTCTCGCTTTGCCCCTTCTCTTCTGTGTGAACTTGCTGGTTGCCTTTTTTATTGTCTTAAGTCACCACCATCAGTGATGATGCCAAAATCATGAACTTGGAGCCAGAGACAAGGAGATAAGTGTTTCTGAAGAGAGTACAGTACGATGGTTTGTTTTCTCATTTCTGGTCTCTGATAGCCAGCCTAGAAAGGTTCCATTTGTGCAGTTGGCTGCAAGGCTGCAATTGTGTAGGAGCTGATCTGGGAACTGAAAATGCCTTAATTTTAATCTTAGCTGCTGCGACCAGATTTACATAGTGGTAGCAGGTCATTTTACTTCTAATTTATGTCTGTAACGCTGACTGTACCCTCAGCAGTGTACAAAAAGCAGCGTAGTTCCCCTGAAGCTAAAATTTGTCTTCTAGCAATAAAAAATACCAAGGGAGGTAATTTGAAGGGGATTTATTTATGATGCTGTTAAGTAACATCCACGTTTTGTTGGGGGGATTTTTGCTGTTTGGGAAACCAGCTGACAAGAGCTGGGCTGCAGGGTGGGTCTGGGCATCGCCAGACATAGTTGAACCCATGGGGGTTCAGCAGGGATTTTCTTTTGAGGCATCAGCATGGAGGTCTGTAAGGTAAGCCCAGGACCATGAAATACAAATGAGGATGGTGCAGATTTCTCCTGAGCTTTGTATTTTGGGTGTGGGTCTCCTCTCTATGTCCTTGGAGCTATTGGTGGCTCTACGAGCGCTGTCGGCTCGCGTCTGTAGGTGGGTCTGCATTTCGAACATCTTTTGTGTTATGACTGTGGCAGTTCCCAAAGTGAGGTGATGGCCCCAAAATGAGGTTTGGGGAAGTTCCGAGCGAGGTCATGAGCCTGACAGAAATTTCATTTTGTCCAATATTTATTCTGCTGTTTGGGGTTGCACGGAGTTACTGGTCTGTAAAATGAGATCGTAGCCAGGATAGAAAGTTTGGGAGCTGCTGCTTTAGAGCTCGGGTTGAAATTAATTATTTGTATACCTTGGAGGGTTGTACTGGTTTTTAAACAAGACAGCTAGGTTAGAAAAACAGTCCAAATTCATTGTGAAACACATTGTGTGATGGCCAGATCTTGAACCCTGCACTCCCTTGGTGCGCTACCAACCATAAATTTCAAATTGGCTGCTTAAAATTGGCCATGTAGTCACCCAGATATTTCCCCTTGTTTTTAAAAAAATCCCAGTGGCTTCAGATTCTCCATGGCTGTGGAGTTCATTGTAGGCACAGCTGGAAAAGTTGATGTGGTGTAGCTGCGTTGCTTCCATTATACCCACAGATTTCTAGGAAGCAGGAACGCGGACGCAGAAAAGGAAGGTTGGCCTGGCTAAAACTGGCTTGTGAAGAAAAAGAAGCTAGCCAATGTGGAACTGGGTGTGAAAAATGCAATGCTGAAGGTGTCAGCTTTGTAGCTTCAAAGGAAAATATTCTCTTAATTTTTCTAAGATTAAAATGCCTATAAAATAACACCCTTTTATAAAGCTGAGTACTCCTCAAACACCGATTCAAAATGCCAATAATTCTCCGTTTGCAAAAAGAAAAATCTAAGGCAGAATTCCTGTGTTTTCGTGCACAAAACCTGTGGGCTGTCTGGAAAAGAGAAAAACCTGCTAAACCAGCAGGGCTGGGTGCTTGCCTGTTCTTTTCAAGGGGAATGTCTCCGTAGGGCCTCTTTTCCCAATATCTCCCTTGCCACCCCTTGCCTCTTTCTGCCATGAACCTCTGTGATGTCCCCGCCACCCTCTTCGCTCTTCTGGTTCACTGTTGCACAGAGCAGAATTTCTGAGGTGGATGTTTATATGCAGACCGTGTTCATAAGAGTGAGTCAGTTATGTATTCTTTTGAGTCACGAAGTGCTGACTCTGGACATTTATTTGGTGGGGTTTTTTTACTTCCTGCTTCCTTCTTAAAAACTCCCACCCCCCCCCCCCCAAAAAAAAAAATAAAAAT